>VDFB02010427.1:0-49692 GCA_007258455.2 Sequoia sempervirens
TTGGGCTAACTCTTTGAAGTGCAACTCAGGATCCTTTTTATCAAATCTCTCAATTAGCCTTTCGGTGAACACCCTGTAGGAAGTAATTTGTGCATGACCCAAGGTTATCATTTCGTTGTACCACCACTCATGAGCCACTGCATCCAAGTGTATAGATGCCTATTGAATAGACTCAAGCTCCGGCATAGGATTTAATGTGAAGTAGGTGTCTAGTTTTTGTACCCACACCCTTGCTATCATCTTATCAGACCCATCGAAGTAAGGAAGTGTGAGCTTCCCTACTTTCTTTCGTAGTTCATATTGTTGGCCTCTATTTCCCCTATGATTTGAGTGTCTCATCCTCAAATCAATATAGTCTCTAAGTGAGATGTCCGCCTGAAATCTAGGCCCTGCATCAACCCAATCCTGTCTAAACTGATCTTGCTGCTCCAGTAATGTAAGCTCGGGGTTCACAAAAGCTTCTATCCTTTGTGGAAAGTTAGGCATGAGAGGTCTTGCTAAAGCTTCTTGGTTGCCAACTCCTTGCTGTCCTATCCTGTTCCCATGACCCATTTGGTCCATTCTCTGCACCAAATCAGCTAACCGGTTATTAGTCTCTTGTTGTTGTTGTGCTGCCCTCAACTGTCTTCTAACCAAAGTGTCTAGTAAGATTGCCATTCTATCTGGAGGTTCCTCATTCCTATTATTTTTTTCATTCCCATTTCCATTTCCATCCCTGTCTCCCATGTTTCCTGTGTTAGAAGACCCACTGGATGAAGTTTCTATTTGCTACTCTTCTTCTGATGATGACCAATGTTCCCAAAAACTCTCTTCTCTTCTTCTACTCCTTTCTAAATATCTCATTTTTCTGTCACTCTGGCTCATAGAAAACTAAACCCACTGGATGGCAGGCAAGTTCTAGCTCTAATACCACTGTAATAAACTACCCCTAAAATTTTTTTCTGTTTTCCCCTGTTTTGCTGATTGTTGTTTGAATTGTTTCTTGAAGTTTTGAAAGGGGTTTACATTGCATGTGATATTTTCATAGAAAGCATGAACTGAAATAAACTTGGAAATAAAATAAAACAAGACAAAGCAATTAAGAAACTAAGACAAATTTCTGATTTCTTTCCAATATTTCTTCAGTCATCCAATATCATTAATAGCAGCAAATTAAAGTTTAACCAGACCTGGAAATGGACGATTTATAGTAAATAAAGGCCTCCTTGTAAGCTACGCCCACACCAAGGTCATCAACTGGCAAACCCAAGATGGAAGGTGACCAAAAACAGCAACCAACGCCTTTAAAATAGTCAGAAAATTGGGTGTAAACAGCAAACCCTTGAAGTCGTACCATCTTGAAAGTAACCCAGAGAAGGGCGTTGCCTGGAGAGAAGTCGACCCTTCACCAAAAATCCATTTCAGCTCCAAAAAATGCAAACCTTAGCTTGATCGAATCGCCCTTGCAAGAGGAATAGATTTATCAAATACCCATTTCAATAACCTCCTCCCTTTCTGACTTATGAGCAAATATTTGGTTCCCAAGTGTTGGCGTAACAACTAGCACCTCTGGAGTAAGAGTTGGTACGGACAGCTATGCACACTACGCAATGAGTGCTCTTCAAATTAGGAGGGGAAGCTCCCTCGTTGTGCTTGACAAAAGTACTTGCAAAGGAAATAAACTAAACTAAATCCTGTCTTTTTTGCTTCAGCTGTAGAGGTACAAGGCTTTCTCGAAAACTATATATGTTGCAGCTGAGTTTTTCTGGTTTTGCAGATCTACTAACTACAACTAAACTTAATAACTTAAATTCTATCCAGTTTCCTCAAGAAAACAGAGCATGAGGAAACGGAGCAAGGTTTTGACTATCAGACGATAAACGAGTTTAGATTCTCTACTTGAAGGCAAGGTGACGCAACTATTATCTCAATCTGAACAAGTTTATTAGGCACAAAACAGATTTATCTAAACTATGACAATCTCATGAAACCCTATGTGGCATAACAATTGATCATAATAGCAAAGACTCACAAAACAGATTTATCATCACAATCGCATGAAACCCTATGTGGCATAACAATTGATCATAATGGTAAAGATTCACAAAACAGATTTATCATCACAAATTCTATGTTCCAAGTGGCATAACAAATTGATCATAATGAAAGATGCAGCAAACAGATTTATCTGCTAAACTATGGAGTACCACCATTGCTAATTGCATGAAACCGCTTTCGGCATAACAATTAATCGCATTAGTGAAGACACATGAACAAATACCAAAAGAGCAATATTGAGGCGCTGTAGGTGCAAAGATAAGCATTTTCTCTCAAGCAAAAAGTTATTTTTACAAATGAGCAAAAAGCTCTGATGGCGTATACATCAAGGTGTAGGGAACCCTAAAATCACCTTGAGTCAACTACAGTTTTGCAATGCATGCAAGATTTATTGCTAAGCCCTAATAAAGCAAACTATACAGTTAACTGGAAAACTACCATCAGTTAACTGAAACATCTAATCTAAAAATGGACAATTGTGCAAGCATGCACGCCTGAGTTGGCGCCGTTAACCTGAAGACTACCATCGCTAACGAAAACCCTAAATGAAACCCGGCGGGAATAAAGCAAATCCTAATGATATGCATGATGACAAATGAAAGCTAACTTGAAAAGGTACCCCAAGTTTGAACTCCTCGTGTGTAATGTCTATCCCGAGGGAATCGAAGTCTACCGGGTCGCGGATCTTCGAAAGCAACCACCCTCAACGATTGTTAACCGCGCCACTATCTCGAGCTATGAGACTCGCTGAAGAAATGCCATATCGATGCAAGATATCTCACCTACTGCGGATCCGGAGACCGAAACACTCTTCTGCTTCCTCGCTAGTTCGGCCGAATACCACGATGACTATAGTTTCCGAAAATCTCCGCCGCCTAATAGTCTCCCATTGAAAATGGTATGCGAATGAGTGCCCGAGCTCGGACCAACATCTTTAGTTCAACGTATGCCCCACCCCTCGACCGATAATCGGTATTTTATAAGCCAGATACTAGAGTCCTCACAAACCTGAGGGCACTAGTGGACGCGTTTCTACTCAGCCAACTCTGATGCCAAAGTCTCTTCTATCTTTGCTCTGAAAACCAATTGTGTTTTCCAAGAGTAGATAGCTTCTCTGTCCTCTGCATCTGTGACTGCATCATATGCCACACTTAGGTGAGCAATCATAATCTCATCCCGGAGTTTGTTAATTGCCATATCTCGCTCCTCATCCTGAAGACGAAGACGGAGCTCTCGTGCATTGTACCGCAACTGATATAACTCTGTGAGCATAGTACGGCCTCTAGCAACAAACTCCTCCTCCCATTCATCCAAATGCTTGCCATATGCAACTAAGTGATTAAGTTGACTCTGCTCTGCTGGAGGCTCAAGCATCGGTGGGAGTGTATTAATGGCATCGGGTCTATGTACAAGGCTAGAAATGTACTGACGAAGTTGTCTGATTTCAGCCTTGAGGGCTGCCTTATCCTCTCCGTCCTTCAGTATTCTATCCCTGGCACTGTCTGTAGCAACTTGTAGGAGATCAACCTGAGTCTGACGTGTGCTACGACCAAGGTTGACTGTGATAACCTCAAAATCCTGAGATTCCAACTCAGCCAAGTTCTTCCCCTGTGGAGGTACAGCAGTCTCGACGACAATCTCCATATCAGTGTTTCTCTCCACGTGGACCATATTCTTGACCCTCTTGTTTGGCGCATCCTGGTAAATCTCATCAAAATTGGAATGATTAAGGACATAGGATGGCTGCCTCCTCTTCCTTCCTAGCTGAGCTTCGCTCCAAGATTGGTCTCGGCTAATGCTACTAGAAGGGTCGGTACTAGCAACAGGAGGTTGCGACGAGAGTGAATGTGTAGAAGACCCACTGTGAGGTGGAGAATCTAAATCCAATTCAATGAGAATTGGGGTTGGTGACGGCTCTGAAACTGGTGTAGGAACTTGAGGCTGAACCTCAAGTACTGGCGGACTCTGAACTGGTCTTTGAACTGATTCTGTGACCGGCTGTCTATCAGGCTCTGTGTGTGTAACAGTGGCAAGCGCCTTGCCTTTTGAATTATTTGGCGCTTGTACTTTCTTGGGAGGATTACTCCTCTTCTTTTGTTTAGGTTTTGACGAGGAAGGTAACGAAGGATTCACCACTACTAGCGGCTCTGCTCTGGGAACACTTACCCTCCTTGTCTTCTTGCTGTCGAGGTAAAGTATACTGTTCTGGATAACTCTACTTGACCTCTCTTTGACCGTTGCGTATTCCTTGGTGTACCAATCAACTGCCGGCAACGGTTGTGTATCAACCTGTTCTCTGAAAAACTGAGGAAGAACTTCTCCCTCATCATCTAATAAACCTCCCACATCTTGACAAGAAAACAGAAATCTGTGAGAGAGAGAAGCGACCGTAACTACGTCTGCGAACCTCGAAGTCATCTGTGCAATTTGCCCAGTAATCCTCCATAGAAGGCTCGTGATATGTACCTCCAGCAAGGCGAGCTGTATAATGACCTGAAAGATCATAGGCACGTGCTTCAACAAGATACTTAAGATGATATTTCTCAAGCTCTTGTCCTACAGTTTTAGCATCAATTGCCGACTTGCACCAATACATTCCAAACTAAAAAGGAAAGTTGAGAGATGGTTTGTGCCTGCGGCGTAGAAGACGATGAACATCATGCATCTGTCTCAAGAACTCCTAAAAGATTGTCTTATCCAAAGGATAACGTGGAAGCATAGCTAGATTTCCTGTAAACCCGTATACTCGGATGTAGGTATATGTTGGGAACTAAATAAACCAATCTGCCCATCCATCCATCGCTGCCCTAGCAACTGACGAGATACGAACGTGCAACTCCCGGTCCAAGTTTCTCACTGTATAAGTCAGAAAAGCCTCGTGAACACGCTTGAAATGACGTTCAGCTCTAGTGAACTCAAGCTGATCATAATACTGGTAGACTTTCTGAACACTGAGAATGCCCACGGTGTTTAGCCCTCGGAACTGACCCTGATAAGCGATCAAGTACACGAGATATGAACACATGTGAAACTCATGGGCAACTAGGAAACCGGTGATTTGTCTCAGGAGAATATCGCCGATGAAGGATGCCCAACATAATGCTCCCTCGCCTAAAATGATGCAAACTAATAATTCGAACGAGGAATGCCCGGTGTTTAGTCCGCCAGGCCGTACTGATAAGCGATCAAGTACACGAGATAAGAACAAATGTGAAACTCGTGGGCAACTAGGAAACCGGTGATCTGCGTGTGGAGAATGTCGCTGATGAAGGATGCCCAATCATAATGCTCCTGCCCAGAAATGATGCAACCAATAATGTAATACATCCAAGGCTGGAAAACATTTGCGTGTGCTGACCTGAGACACGATTCAGGAGTGTGATTAGAATCACATACTCATCCTTGTATTCACCACGACCCACATTGTTTGGCAATCTGTTCTTTGCTTGTTTTAACCATCTTTCTGCCATCTTCTGACACTTGTCCACATCAGCATCAAATGCCTGCTCACACTGCTCCATAGAAATAACTAGGCTGTTAGGGTGTTGAGGAATGCCAAAACTCCTTTCGATGTCTAGAGGCTTAAGACTGCAAATGACTCGTCCGTCAACTGACACTATCTCACAAGTAGTAGAATTGTAATGCTTAATACAAGCCATCACGAATTCAACACAGTGAACGGAAATAGGTATGGAAGCGGCCTCTAGTAAACCAGACTGCTCAATATTTTGAATGATTGAAGCTCTGATCTTAACAGGATCAAGAACTGCTTCTGGCAACACCTTGTGAAGATCTGTCTCAACCAACCTGAGGAAGTCATGAGTAAAGACTGTTTTGGTCCTGTATTCAAGCTGAGTGAACTACATTCTGAAAAATTCGCCTGTTGACTGTGAACTTGACTATGTTCTGACAAGATTTCTAGAAGCTAAAAATAGCCTGCGAGAGTTAAAAATAGCCTTTCGAAGAATTATTTTCAGCGAAAAATCTGGGATATGGGTTTTGTCCAGAAAAGGATTCTAAGACAACCCAGAACGTTAGATTTGCGAAAATTCAACTTCTACTCGATCATACAAAGACTTTTCAGTTGAGAAAATTAGTAACTCGAGAACAAATGTTCTGAAGTTAAAAATTCCTGAAAAATCAAGCACACGATTCTAACTCGAGGAAATTATATGAGAATGATCCAGATACTGAGACTTGTCAATTTCGCCAATTTCAAGAACATGCAAAATAGAATTTGAGAGAAATGTAAGATTGAAGGATGAAAAAGACGTTTTTATGATGCTTCTTCTTTAATGAAAATCGCCTTAGATTTCTTCAAATTGCTGACAATTGTGAACTTTGATCTGCAAAAAGATATGTTAAATAAAATCGCCTTGAGAAATTGATGAGGAATTCGCCTTTGAACTAGAAGAATTCGCCCTTGGCTAAAAACCACGAATTTTCTTGAAATTTGCGCCTTTGTTCTGAAGAAATTCGAATTTGCCTTTGAAATTATCTTGAGAAAATACGAATTTATCTTGAAATTTGAGAGTTCGCCTTTTCCTCTCTGAAGAATTGCGAATTTGCTTTAAGGAATACGCCTTTGAGAATTTCGCCTTTGATTATTGAGGAATTTGCGAATTTTGTTTGAAACTATGAATTTCCCTTAAAGATGTGCGCCTTTACTTCTTGATAAAACCACGAACTTCTCTTGAAATTTGCTTTGAAAATTGATAAAATTCGATTTCCTTTGAAGATATGAATTTGCTTTGAAAAATACGAATTTCTATTAAGATTGAATTTTCTCTTAATGAATTCGAATTTCTTCTGAAAGCTTTGTGAATAATAAATGAAGGCGCCATACTTTAAATAAAAGGAAATTCGCACAATTGGTAACTGCAAGAATTCAAAACCCTGACAAAATAGAAGACCTCTAATTGGTTGCCTTTCAGTTGAACTGCGATTGACTCGGAGTTCAAAAATAAATAATAATAAAATATTCATCATCATGCAATTAGCAAAAGGTGCCAAAAATAGAAAATCGCCATTTAATGCTAAAATTGCAAAAATAAATAAATATTTATTTTGAACTTCAGTTGACAATTCGGAATGAAGCTTTGAAATTCACCGTTAGACTTCACCGATTCCGAAAAGTCATATTTTGGGCTCATAGGCGTCCACTTGCTCAAGTTATTCCACTTTTTACTAACTTCCTACTTTATAGCTGACAACGAAGTCACGACTGGCCAACTTCAACACTGATTTCTGAGTGACCAGGAGTGCTGAGACTGAACTGAGATATTCATCGGATAGCCTACTGAACAAGGAAGAAATGTCTGCTGGGAGACACTACGGCAAAATCCATCGTTTAACCCCCTAAAAAATTAGGCGCCCCTGATTAAATTCATTTACGGGTTCCAGACTTAACCATTTTCCTAAACTGCCATCTGACACTTCAAACGGCTGCTGACGGTGAACGGTGAACCCTGCTGATAGGAAACGAAGCTCACTGCATGCCTGGAGACATTCTGCATCCAACGGATATATGCACGACATCTGAAAGCTGTGTTAAGGGCCTCAAAAGTAAAAGCGCCCCTGGCTCTCAGTTGCACTGATGTCACTTTGACGAAAGTTGAACTTTCATCCAAGTACCCTACTTTGACCTCTGATCTCTGGAGCTGGGATGACCCGATTCAGGCATTATCTGTTTTAACGGACAGCCAGAAGGGCCCACAAGAGAAGTCTTTAGAGGTGACAAAGCAAGAAAATTGCTTCTAAGACTTCAAAAACGCCAGTGCATATTTTATTTAAAATATTCGCTCCCGACTTAGCCATTTTCCGGATATCTTCACTTTTCAGCATTTCACCAAAGACCTCGCATGTACGAGCGTTCGCCAAATCCCGAAGGCTGACGGCTAGGCTCGTTGAATAGATAAAATGATCGTGCTCAAAAGCCGTGAAGACTTCGAAAGCGAACGACCTCATCTGACAGGCCTAAAGGCTAGGCGCCTCTGGACTGTAGAAATACACTGCAAATTTTATGTTGGTCCGCCCGTGAAATTACGTGTTTAGGAGAACCTCTGCCACGATCACCTGGAACGTCGGATCGACAGGCAGGATGATGCATCGCGGAGCTAGGCTAGAGTAGTACTGATGTCAGGAAGACCTCGTCTGCAAATTTCACCATCTGAAGAGTCCTTTAAACCAGTGCCCCTGAGCTGTAGTTGCACTGGGAACCAATGGAGAAGCTCAGAAACGTGAAAACTCCATTATAAGCTGATCTTTAGACAACGGCTGCTGGAGTTCTAAGACTCGGATGACTGCGTTTGATATCTCGTTGGACAAGCAGACTAGTCGTGAACAGATTAACTGTATCCGCTATCGAAAATACCATAATTTACCCCCTCTTTTAGATGGGCGCCCTCAGGCTAGAGTTGCGCTTTTGCCTGAAAAAGACAAATTTCCCATATCTGGAACTTTGAGAACTTCAACTTCTATTGCTATTTGTCGGAGTTACGGGTATCGGAAAGCTTCGTTGGATAGCTCGTCGGATAGCCAGACCAATTCCGAAGAGATTGACTGCATGTATGAGCACTTTCAACAAGATCTTGACCTTCAAAAAGCTGGGCGCCCCTGGGCTATAGTTGCGCTTTCTTGCTTTTCCTCTGAGAAATCTTCATAATTTGACCATTAAAAACTCTGTTTCAATCACTGAAATCATCATGTGCAATGTGAAACGCCATCGTGAGATGCTCCTCCATCGTGAAAAGCTCCATTCTGAGTCTGCTTCAGGTTCTGATCAATAAAACTGACTTTGACTGACAAAATATTGACAAAAACTCCATGCTTGATATTGCCCAAAACTGTATTTTACATCATTTAGCAAGGTTTAGACTATTTTATGCAAAATGCCTTGATGAAGCAAAAAATTTGGTTTGGGTACAACACCAAGTTCAACAATGAAGTCTCCTGAAACTAGCCAAAATCACCACCAAACTAAAAAAGAAAACACTCACACCCAACCCAGCAATCACACACACCAAAACAACTGAAATCCAATCAGAAATATTGATAAATCTTCCTCATTTAAACCCAGTTGTGATCTCTATATGAAATCACCCAGCACAAGTCTAAGCAGGTCTCTCACTACTGAAACAAGTCTTAGAATTTGAGGGGCTACGTCCTCAATTCTGTGCTTCAATACCTTGGCAACACACCAGCAGCATATCCTTGTAAATTTCAAACTCCAACCTGAGGCAAATGAGTCTCCACAAAGTCTTTTATTTCAAACATGAGTTTGGGCGCCCAAACTCCAAAACCCACGCCCATTTTAGAAGCCCTTTAATTTTAAATTTAATCTTAATACTTTTCTCTCCATTAGTTTGGACGCCTTATGTGAGGATGAAATAATTTAACCTTTAAAACAACTTCAAGTTGTTAGACTAGGCACCCAAGGTCACTCTATAACATGTCCCCTTTATGCCTCCCCTTTTTAACTTTAAAATATAAAGTCACTTTATTTACACATATTCAAGGAATTAATCAAATATTAAAATAATTTCTCCAAAGTGACTTAATCATCCGAATATGCTGCACTGACAAGCCTGGCCTGGTCTAGTGTTCCAAAAAAAGACTTACTATTTTTAGTAAATGCTAAAAATAGTAAATCACCATCCAAAGCTCAAACTGGAGAATCACCGAAATGCACCAAGGCTCACTGACAGCAGTGAGCATCCCAACTGGCCCTGCTAAATATAGAAAGTCTCGGCCAACCCTAACTGACTTACTATTTTTAGGAAGTCCTAAAAATTGTTACATCCCGATATTATAGCTACTATTGTATAGGGCAATTGATTGTACTGTTTGAATCTTGATGATGAATAAAACATGGTTGATCTTGTTAATAAATGATTGAGTTATGTTTAAATGATGGTTTCATTTGATTGTTACTTCTAAATGATTTTGTCTTGAATGAAATTAGCATATTGAGTTATGAAATAATGTTGTTCTAACTTTCTACGATGCTTAATGTATATTGCTTTGGTCTTGAGCAAATAACTTCCGTTACCATTTCATGATTTGCAGGAAACAGGTTTGTACCTCGAGACAGAGGAGAGATATCACTCGGGGAAGAACTTGGTCGGGTAAACAGTAATGGATACCAACTGGACATACACACACAAGCCATAGAACTGAGTAAGCTAAGTCATTGTTTTGGTTAAAGGTAAGTCATCCGTAGGCTTGTCTCGTATCATTAGGAGTCGTGTCTTCTTCTGAATGTGTAAACAAGTGATGCTTGCCAGTATAACCTTATAAATGATAAGTTCTGGTTAGAGGTGGATATGTGTATTTGTACATACGAATACGATATGTACAAGTACCCATAAGTACATTCATGTCGATACAAACGTATTAAGCAGATGGATATGCCATACGTATGTGTCGATATAAATGTATTTATGGATACTTATACATATAGTATATATACAGATATATATACAAGTATACATACCCACGGCTAACGAGATAAATGAATTATATATTGTAATGATATCTTGCCTCTGAAATTATACGAATACATATATATTAATTTACATGTTTAACGTATAATGTAAATGAATATATATGTATTAATATAATGTTAAGTATTTCAATATATTTAATATTATATTAAAATATTGATATAATATAGTTTAAAATGTATATAATATTATTTAAATTGATAATTTAAATAATTATGCATAAACTATATTATGTAAGTATTTTAATATAATAAACAAATATATTTAAATAAAAGATTTGTCAAAATCAAATGAAATAAAAGTTAAAACATTGTAAAGCACGAATACAAATCTGGGAAGAAATTAAAAATCGCGGATTTCATAAAAATCACGAATTGATAAGAAAACGCGGATTTTTCTAATGTGTTCGTTGAAGTGTTAATCTTCAAATATGAGCCTGCATATATGCGCCATTTTTACTTTGAAAACTCTATTAAAATATTAAAGTTTTACCAAAACGAAATAAAGAAGAAAAACGCGAAAATACAGAAGGGAAAATGAAAAACACGCAGGTAACCGCGCGACTAGGGCCAGACGTCTGAAAATGGCCGATTCATCTCTTGCTTGGTGAATAAAATGAAATCTGTACGCCATTTGAGCAAGGAAGAAGTCAGAAATGAAACTTGGCATTTAACCTAACTGTAAAAACGCGCCAGTTGAAAGTTGTCACAGTTTTAACAGTCTGAAACAAATTCGAATTAAAATGAACTTCTTGCTGTCAAACATGGAGGTCGAAACCCTCACCAATTTGATACACGTTTTTAGTTTGAAATATTCTTCAACCTGCTGGCAGTCCTGGCGCCATAGAAGGTGGAAAACAGTTTTAAAATTAACCTATAAATATATCTGCGTTTTGGCATTCTTAGGCACACGAATTTACTATCAAGTTCTTGAGCATTTCATAGCAAAAGGGAGAATTCGCCATAGTAGAGAAATTGTGAAATATTTTGTTAAGGAAAGGTGTTTTCTGATCAAAAGAGCAGAAGTTGAAATTGCTGGTTAAAAGTAAGCTTTGAATAAAAGAGGAGTAATTGGGAGTTACACTGTTACTGTGTTGAGCTTTTGGTTTCAAGAATCCAAGCTGAAAGTGGTCTGAGTAAAGGCAAGCGAAAGGGCTGTTTTCTAATCTTGTGGAAGCTAAACAGGCATGCTAAACTCTTACTTTTCATATTTTGCTACTATTTTAGAGTAATCTGATAGGTCTCTAAATTGTTGTCTTGACTGGAAAGAAAAGAGTATGATTGTCTTAAGAATGAATTTAAAAAGAATAACAGTATCTTAATCATTATCATAAATATAGTCTTTCATGGCTTTTGTTGTTAATGATGTTCGTATTTCATTAGTTAATGAAAGAAATCTGCATTGTGATTATATGGCTCTATATAATGAGCATATGCTTGTGTTTAAATATTAGATACTAGGGTTGAGTCAAGAATATTTGCAAGATATACTCTACAACTTAATACAAACAACTTAATTAAGTTATTGTATCCCTAGGATGAATATATCCTGAATTAGGGCGTCTGTTGTAGTATCTTGTTTAATAGATTCATCATTCCAGTAGAAAAATGTTGTAGGAAGTCTAGGGTACGGACTACCCCGATAGACCAACCTACGCGTAGAATTAAGATAGCCTTAAGTCAAGTTGAACCTGGCTAGTGAATGTGACGTATGACCTATGTTCTTCGTTGAACGTAAACACTTTGGCCAAAGTAGTGTAAGGAACCATTTAGTTGTTGTACTACACTGTCAGTTCACCGTGATTCCGAAATACAACCTAGTTTGTGATTTGCCGTTAGCACGAAAGCTAGTTTTGTAGAATCACAGCACTATGTCCAGTTGGTAGTCATTAAAGGTTACCCAACCAATCTCTTCTTCGAAGGGAGGGCCGTTCATTGAAAAATGATCGTGCGGGGGACAGCATTATAAGTCCGTGGTTGGCGGAAAAACGCTCGAGTGATGTTTCTCCTCCACGAACACCCGACAGATGATCCAAAGCTTGACAGGACGAATTCCTGGACCTTCTTATTTCTATTGGTGTCAAAAGCCTACGGGCTATGTATGTATATTTCTCTTCATGCTTTGTAATTTCATTTGAAATGAAATAGTTTATAGATGCAATAAATGTTTCTTATTTATGTTTTGAAAAGAAATTGTTTGTTCAAAATGGTATTGTTCTTACTTTTATGTATGAATTGTAAAGTTTTAAATTTATCGTAAAAATAGTAAAAAGCACCTTGAAATTTGAGTCGGAGAGAGACTGAGACACACGAGAAGGCTCACCAACGACCGAAGCGCTGCACCAGACCCCCTGCTAAAAATAGCACTTACTAAAATAGTAAGTGTTCCCGGATCAACCCTAATTGACAGAGGGCGATGTAAAAAGGGGACATTACAAAGGTGTTAAAGACACTTTAACAGAGGTCTGATTTACATTTCCAAAATTCTGGAAACTCACTTTTTACAGTAGCTGGAAGTGCCAAATTGTTCATAGCTCAGTGGGTGATTGAGAACTCATTCTGGGTATTGTTGCAAAGGAATCCTCACAGCTAGGCACCACATTTCAAGTATTCATTTGCAAGTTTTGGTGGAGTTCTGATTTTAGGGAGCAAATCGCCCCTCCTAGGGAGCCGTGCCACTTGGGAGTTGTGCATAATCAGGTCTGCTGTTGTATAGACCTGCAATCTACCTTCTATAGTGTTTGTGCAACTGTCCGTTGAAGATTAAGAGCTTTGGTTGGTTGGCCTACATCGCAGCTTGGTTTGGGTGCATCATTTGAATGTATTGCTGCTCATTTTATGTCTGTAAGAGCTTCATTTGGGACTGCTATCAGGTCTGCAAATTATTTTAATAAGTCTGGTTTCATTGGATGTTATCATCAATATATGTTGTAATGATGCAATACGAAGATAATGCATTTTCATGGTTGATTTCCTTCATTGCTATGTTATGAATGAATGTCATGTTATGTGGCAAACACTTGAATGCAAACAAACCCGCACTTCACATTACACTCAGTAAATCAAATCAAAAAATCAGGGGTGGTCATTACAGTGACCCATACCAGACTTAGGCTAGAGGCATAGATTCAAAACAGGAGGTTTTTTTACCTCTTATAGTGCATGTATCAATGCATTAGACAGCAAAACCAATCAGATTTTCATCAGTGCTTGCTCTTCGAATTTCATAGTAGCCATTCAAGGTGCAAACAAATGCAAGTGAGTGTGCAATTGCAACAAATTTACTACAATGTAAGCCAGTTAAATGCATGCACTTGTACAAAACATTAAGAAATGTAAACATTATTTGTTTGGGATAGAGACTATTGTTCATATTGTCCATGAATCTTCAATATTTGCAAGCACAAAACAAACTGCAACAAACAAGACACTACAAGTGAGTGGGATTTCTTTGACAATTTCTTTTGGTGATCAAGTACAAGAAGAAAAGCAAATGCAGTGGCAGATATGTTATCTAGACTGCCAATTGCAAAGCATGTATCAACTTTGTCAACAATTTTCACAATTTTAGCCTTTAGCCCAAGGGAGCTAATGACTTTATATGCTCAAGATGAAAATTCTGGGGAAACATATAAGAAGTTGAAAACAAAGAAAATAGATGTTGACGGCAACAATTATTTCTACCTCAGAGTTGCGTCACTCTTCAAATTGGGCAAACTATGTATTCAAAAGGATGAAAATTTTCTATTCATGACACAGGAATATACTTCCAAGAGGGAAGCACAAACGTAGTGGAAGATATGCTATCTAAGCTATCAACTACAAAGCAAATCTCAATATTGGCAACAGTTTTACAACTTGATCATTTAAACAAGGAGGCTTATAACGAAGCATATGCTCAAGATGAAACTGGGAAACACATCAATGTTGAAGACAACAGAAGTAAATATTGAAGACAAAATTAATTTCTACCTCAAATTTGGGCTACACTAAAAGTAAGGAAGAAGGATTTCGAAGCATGTGAGAGGAATATAGTTGCAAAGTTTCTAATTGTTTGTGTTGGAAACACCATTGCCCATTTCCAAAGGTATGTCTATTGGCCCAAAATGCAAGAAGAGGCCCCAAAATTCATTATAGGATGTGAATTATGTTGCACAAGTAAACATAAAAGGGTTGTACATGCCTCCACTTACAACTACTAGATCAAGGGAGATAATCTCTATGGATTGCCTAGGAGGTTTGCCTATGACAAAGCATGGAGATTACTACTCGTATATTGTTATATATTTAGCAAGATATATGTTTTAATTCCACAAATAAGACAATAAATGAGCATGAAGCGGCTGAGTTATTCTTTACTATAATGTTTGGGTGCATCTTCATTTGCCTAAATCTAATGTATTAGACAAGAATTTAAAATTTTGGGGGAAGTTTTGGACCACCTAATGCAGCACGATGGATACCAAGTTGAAAAGAAGCAAAGTCTGCCATTCTCAACAGATAGTCAAACAGTTGAAATAGACTCTTGAATCAGCTGACCAAACAAGGAAATGGGATAAGTCTTTGGCAGACATACAGAATTCCTAGAATAGGGAAGCTAACAAACCTACTCATAAATCACCATTTGAAGTATTTTTGGGTTATGTGCCTACTAACCCGATTTAATGTTGCATTGAAAAAATGTAAAATGTGGAGAATAGTTGGAGAACTTTCATGCCCAACTATAAGGCTAGGCATGACTTGCTCCTTTAAAAACAAGCATTTAAGGTGGGGGATAGTGTGGTAGTACTTGATCAAAGAGAGACTCCAAGAACAAGCTAGGAATATTAAACCAAAAATATATTGGCCATTATCAATCATGGAGCAGACGGAGAGAATGCTTTCAAGCTTGAACTACCTGCATGCATGAGGATGTAATCAGTGGTCAATTGTGAGAACTTGCATCTATATGAACCATACATGTTGGATGAAGAAGAAGAAGAAGTACCAACCTCTATAGAAGACTTTGTGTTGGATTTTCAACAATAGTTGGAGTGAGGATGTAATGTTGCAGAAGAAGGTGAGAAACTAGGAAAGAATTACAGGGGACATGGCACATCAGCATTGATTAAGATAAAGAGACCAAGGCAAGCAAGATGGAACCTCAAAGAATTGTAAGAGAATTTCTAGGTGAACATTCAGAGTTTACTCTAGTACTCAATTCAGATTGAAATTTTCATAAGGGGTTTACAGCAGTCGTTTCACAGCCATTTGTGAGAATGGCTTGCAGATTTTTCTTTGAACTTCTACAGCTTGGATAAAAAAATTCCTCTTTCAGACGTAGTACTTCCACCCCGAGGTTTACATCATTATAGTAGGTTCAGATGGGCTCGTAACAGATTCTATAGCTAAGGCATATGGGAAATAGGCAATTAGTAATCAGCGTGCTGATGTCAGGAAATTGAGGATAACTCTTAAATATGCTTGTTGATTTACACTTATATTAAGCATGTTGAAACGTATATTGCATCTTGCTTCTGGACCCCTTTTTTCTGATCACATTGGTGGGGTGACCTTAAAAGTTTTTTTCTGCAAGTATGGTAGGTGTATGATCTTTGGAATGATAAGTGCCAAAGATTATACAGTAATAGGAGAAGTAAGGCAAATAGTCTGGTCAGAACACAACAGAACTTTTCAAAATTAAAATAAACGACCCAACAGTGTTCTTCAAGATATTGGACAAAGTTAGTTTCGCAAATTTTAATATTTTTGTGCAATATAAACTTTAAGGACTGTAATTTTCCTGAAAAAAGAAAATGTGTAGGAAGGTAATGTGATTTTTTGCAAGAATTTTGCCATCTCTAAACTAGACATTGTTTTGTGTATTAGCACAATAGAAACAGCCATCTGTGTAGACGGATTAAATACTTGACAGCTTATTGGAAAAGACAAATGTATCCATTTGTACCTCCTTTGCAAAACATTGCTATATGCTTTTGCAATAAAAAAAGCTTTCAATTACAGCCAAATTTATAATTAAACGTGTTCTAGCCAAAAGATGGTGAAGGTAAGAACCCAAAAAAAATAGAAACCAAAAGTATCCAAAACACAACATTTGTGACACTCACTTCTTTTAGCGTGATAAGAATCTCCCTCAGTGCAGTAGGTGCAACGGCATCATGTGAAATTAATTTCTGGAGGCATGAAAGGCCTATGACACTCAGCTTAACAGACTTGACTTCACAAGCCAGCAAAAATATCCGCAGTATGTCATCATTCTGTGTAATCTCACTGGGATCAGAAAGTAACCGAAGCTGCAAAGCAATCCCCACAGGAATATTACATTGTGCATAAACCCCACAAAAACTTGAAATAATTGAAGCAGGTAATAACATGACTATGCTAAGTATTAATCTAGGTTAAGATGGAATTATAAAATTAATCCAGTGCATACTGCATCAATGTTGGGACCCATCGTAAAGTTCTAGAAAAAGTATAAATCCAAACATCGATGGTGTTTGCTTGTACCCTGAAACTTGATCAATCACAGTTTGTCTAGGAGACGAACAATCTATGGAAGAAAAAAATGCCTCAATAGGAGTGATGTGGAATTGTGAAACCACACAATTAATTTTCAAAGATAAGGTTTCAAACTCAAGCATTGTGGGTGCCTTCACATAATTAAATCTATTTTAAAAAGCATTAATTATATGAACTTGTCAATTGGTAGACTGAAACTGCAGAAATTCATTGGTAAGATGAGTATCAACATTGTGTAACTCATTGAAAATTTGTGGTTGAGTGAACTTACTATATCCTCTGTAGGAAGCTCATTTCAGATAGAGCAAAAGCCATCTGATTGGATCCTTTTGTAAAATGATAGTGGCTTCTATATTGTGAGATTTCATTTTCTTTTCAATGTGGATAACAAAATCCAATTAGCAAGAAAATGCAACAATCTACGGGGCTTTGATCTAGCGGTTCAGTGCTCGTGTGTGGGAGTGTGTTGAAGTCAGGAATTTGACTTAAAGGAATCTTAAAGGAAGCAGCTCTCCCTCTACTGAATTTCAATAAAAAGAGCATTGTCCCAATAACTGTGTACTTAAGTCATCTTAATGATGGATCACAGTGTGATCCGAAACGTTAATATCAAAAAATTACACAGTTTTCTCCGAAAAACAAAATCTGTAAATTATTACAATAACAGCAAAGCAATATAGCTGCATGGGAATTGAACTACGTCCAGTTGATCAATGCAATAAATAGGGTTCGAAACTTAAACATGATATGACCTCTGGCTCCACATGAATGCACTAAAGAAGCCCGTTGCTTACTGTTTAAATAAGTGTTAGGCAACCCAATTCAAAGGAAAACCTTGTATTTGCTCAATATTTTTCAACGGGCCATGGCATCAGGTAATTACAGTGAAAAAAATGAAAAAAAGCGATAAGATTAACCATGTAGAACCACAGATTCAAATGCAATTTTCAACAAATATAAAATGCACCTTCAATATAGCGTGCTCGGCTCCGTCCTTTACAGCGGGGTATTTTCTTCTGGCCTCTGCTGAGAGAGCACGTAAATCAGATTCCAGAACGGCCATAAAAGCCATTGAGAGATCCGAAGGTTGTAACTACTGGATCCCGAGTTTGAGGAATAGATGGATCTTAAATCAGCTCTGCCAGGTTTCCTCGACGAATTGTTACTTCTCATGCGCAAATCTAAATACAAATTTGACCCGTTAATGAAATCCTATTTTTCCTCGCACCGGCAACTTAATTTTGCAAAAATGTCCCTGTTCTAATTTAGAGGAGAGCTTTTTATTTTTGTTGGAGTGGAAAGTTAATTGCGAGGAGACAGTATCTGAACTTTCCGTAGTTCTCTAAATTTGTCATGAATTATTTTACGATTGTTTGTTTGGTATTTAAAATTTTTAAAAATCCTATTGGTATTTGTAAAGGAAAATAAACTTTTTTAAAAGTACTGTTTAGACTGATTAGTTAGTACTAGTATTAGTTAGTTTGTGTGTTTAGTGGAGAGCATGGAAAGGCGAAATAAAATATAGGTAAATAGATGTACTTATGGTTATTATAAGAGGCAATACAAATGATATCAAGTTACTTATGTGCTAGTTATGTGATAGATGTTTTGCATGTTTTGAAATGGTAAATTTTAGGAGGACGTCATAGTAGGTTAGGACTGCTAGATGTAGGACAATATGTCTTGCAATATTCTTATGTTTAAATAAAAGTAATGTTAGAACTAATGGTGGTCATGGGTGAGAGAGATTTTTTAAAAGATTAAAAGACACTACCCAAGTTTTATAATAACAATAATGTTACAAATATATTTTCAATATTATAATGTAACTTTAAAGGTTAATCCCACTCTTAATTGTGAATTGTTTTCCAAGTCATTATTGTATTTACTTATGTCATGTTGACAAGCAACTCAATTATGATTCATGACAACAACAACGTAATCCACATTTTCAAATTCAAAAACAATGAGAAAGTACAAATAGGACACATTTTATAATGTCAAGTTTTAACATCATAAATAATTGTACTTACTAACATTGTTTTCTATATAATATACGATCAAATTTATTTAACTTCACTATTAAAACTTGAAATCTATATATATATATATGAATCATCAATCTTGTCTTAAAATTAAAATTTATTTCATTTTATTAATATGTCTTATTCAATTATCCCACGAGAGTGGATTAAGGTGGCTAATGGCTTGGCTAAATGGGCATCTAAGTGGAAGGGAAATTGGAATATGGAAGATTGGGGTGGGCTTCATGAGAATCTATCTTAGGAGCTAGAGGAGTTGGTTACGGAGGATATAAGATGTTTCTTGGGAGTCGCTTGATGGCTCTGTCGTTGGCTTTGGGTCCCTAGTGGATTTGGTTGCAATTTTTGACTTTATATTGTTTTCTTGAATTAATAAAAAATTTAGCCTCTTTTATTTAAAACATATGTCTTATCCAATATAACATTGGCTATACTTATTTAAACTCTAAATTAATTAAAGATATCTACATACACATATCAAACTTTTTATAGAAATTAAATTGTATCATCTTTATAATAAACCAGCTCTATATAAACACTTGTTTAAATTTATTTTAAATCTCCTTTTAACTTACTTTATATTGATAGTATATATAAGAATCATCAACCTTATCTTAAAAATAAGATTTATTTTATTTTATTAATATGTCAATCTAATATAACATTGACTAAATTTATTTAAACTCTAAATTAATTAAAGATATGCATATAGATATATTATCAAACTTTCTTTAAAATTTAAATTTTATCATCTTTATAATAAATCATCTCTATATAAACACTTGTTTAAATTTATTTTAAATCTCCTTTCAACTTAATTTACATTGGTAGTATGTTGGGGAGCTTATTTAATTTTACTATTTAAAAATGTATAAATTTATCTTTGATAGAGTATTTAATAGATGTAGATTGACATATCATTTTTATCAATATATTTGTAAATGATAAGTAAATTGTTGGATGTACTTGATAAATGATAGATAAATTTAGTAGTCTAAATTATTGTGTTCTTTATTATTAATTTTTCTCGAGTTAGTGGTGGGTGGATGGGTGGGCGACCCTCCACAACCTAGTGTGGGGGGTCTGATGTTATCTAGGGTGATATGGCGGCCTGGTGGCAGGCTTGCATGGGTTGGTGGCAGATACGGGAGAAGGACATGGTGGCTTGGTAATGTAGTTTGTCTGGGTGAAGTCCACGATGGACAAAGGGAGGAGTTGGCATTAGGTGATGATGTCATCTCATACTCTGCAGAGTAATTTCTAATTATGGCGAAGAAAGGTGGAGAGATTGTCATTTGTACGATGAATCAAAGTGCAAGTTTCGATTATATTTGAGGGATGTGAAACATGTCCTATAATGAACAAGTGACAACCGAGCATAATTCACTGGCTAGCATTCAAAAAATTGTACACGAAAGGTCATCTCAATTATGCATGGACAATTGGGGGTTGCACATTAAAGGCCCTTGGTGGCTACCTACAATTGTCATCAATTTAGGTTTCATTGTTTTACATTCCTCATATTGAGAATGGCGAAGAGGGTGGTGAAAAAATCCAGGTTCATTATGATAATGTCTACAAAATTGTTGGTGGGCCTTGGCACAAATATCCCCATTCATTTGGGTTGTGAGCTTCAGCAAGGTGCTTTTCGAAGGATTATTAATCAGAGGCTTAAGCGGAGGATTACTAATCAGAGGCTTAAGCGGATCCTACATAATATTGATCACCTCACGGTGGTGGCGGTCAAGATGGTGTTGGGTAAAGGTCACTTGGCTTACAATGAGACTCTGCAAGTCAACACACACATTGCTTCTCGCTTCTTGGCATCGCTACTCAACACGCGAATGGCTAAGGAGGAGGTAAAGGCTCTGATGTGTGGCCTATTCAAGGAAAAGCTACTCGGGGGGTTGGATGGTGTTCTCCAGGCTGTGATCCCAGGGACAGGCATCCCTCACCCGAAAGACTTGGCTCTTATCAAGGTTCTCGGTGAGGTCGTGAAATATTATCCATTTTTGTTAGAATTGAAAGGAATCCCATTGGTTTACCACAAGCAATTGACAGCGGCGATAGTTGGTTTCCTAAAGAAAGCCTTGAGGTTGGAGGCGGTGGAGGGTTTCGACTAGGTGCCTAAATTCGAGGCATACGCCAAAGGACATGGGTTTGAGTAAGTTTGTATTTTGGGTGGTTGTGTTTTTTCTATCGAAGGTGAATTTTTTGGGTGCTATGAATTTGCTCACTGGTTGATGCGGTTGTATGTGTTTGTCTTTGGTATGGGTCGGTGTCTTTGTTTGCCTCTCTAACATAGGTTTGGGTAATGGCATTGTATTGCCACTATGGTTGTTTGGTGTTTCGAAGTATAGGTGATATGGGTTGGGTCGGATTGTGAAGGAGTTGGGTGGTGTTTTGGTGATGTTGAATCTGTACACAAATTGGAAAATCTATTGCCCATGGGGTTGTTATGTAAATTTTTTGACAAATTAATATATGAAGCTATCTAACGTATCAAAAAAAAATCTCTCAAGTTAGTGAAGATAGGTATTTTCAAAAAGATTTTTCAAAAGATTCTTGACTTCTAGCTAAAGTAGATACCTTAAGAAGTTATTGTTTACTTATCTTCAAATCAAATAGTGTGAAAATATAAAAAAACACAAATAACATTAAATGTTGAGAGAACATTTGTGCATTATCCTTTAATTTGTGCATAAATGCATGTGCTCCACATATGTTCTTGAGAGAACATATGTGCATTATCCTTTAATTTGACTAAGTGTTCTTAATAATTGTATTTGCTTTGTCACAATAGAAGCTAAAATGTTATGCAAGGTCTACTTCTACACCTAGATGAAATTCTTAAGATGGTGTTTCTTTGCTCACAAACTATAAAAGAAAGAATGGTATATATACTAGAGGTTTTAATCGATAAACATAGTACAATTAGTATGGATACTACATTATAATGTATTTTTACTTTTATACTATTGAAATAATTTTATATAATTGGATAAATTTGTTTGGATGAAGGAACAAAAAAAATCATATTGAAACCTATGTAAATGTCATACATAAAATGGTTAATAATATTGAGGGAAGGTGTTGCCTTGAAATTATAGTAACGACTCACATAATACATATGTAAAGAAGTGTTCATGAACTACTCCAAAGTTACACAAAACTACTATTTTTTCCTAGTCAATACCCTTGACTAGATCCAAAGAAGAATTCAATCACAATCACCATAGTCATATTTACTTTAGAAGCAATGTGAAAGCTAATGATGAGAAAAATTGATCTTATAGTTATTATTTGTTTAAACTTGACCTACAAGTTAAATTGAAGGTGAATGTACTCTCTCATTTGTAATATGTGAAATCGACACAAAAGACTTCTTGTGAATTGTAAATTTTATCCACATTAATTTTATAAAAATAAAGATAAATGAAAACAATAGAGTATATATATATTTATCCCTTACAAGTCATCATATTTTTACAATTCCAATGAGGTGAGAAATTTTTATCTACTTTAAAAATTTAAGGACTCCAAATAATTTTTTAGTCGTAAGGGGGTCAATATAAATTTAGTTTTTCTTTATTCATATTCCATGTATCTTAAATTGTCTATTGTTGTTGGGCTAAGAATAATATAGTTAGCATAAAGACATTCCACTAGCATGTTGACGATGTTGTGTCAACCTCTTTAATCCCATTTCCTCATTTACACATTGCTCTAAATAAAAGCTACTATGTTGAGTTTATGTAATGGAATATTTATGCTATTTTATGAAATTATTTTAGGAATAAATATTCTCTATAATTTATATAGAGCTTGAAGTGTATAATTCATATGCATTAATTAACTACACAAACAAAAACTTGTGAGCAACTCTACAACATTAAGAGCTAGTAGGTAGAACCCAAGTTCATAGTTGGGAGGTAGAAGCATAAAAAGAAGTTGGTTTGGAGCATGCAAAGATCGTACAAGAATTATAAGATAAGTTGGTTCTCCCACCAAAATTTTTAATATTTTTTTTATTCGTAAAAAGTATTTGTATTGATAATGAAGAAAAGTATTACATTTCATAATATTTTTTTGTCAAAAAACCATACCACCCCAAAGCCACCCAACGACAAACCTGACGCAACCATCCAGCCAAATGGACCAAAACCAGACATCTATAGAAAACCTCTATACAAACTACCATCCCGCATACCCTAATAGCCCAAACAAACAACAAAAAGGCCAAGCATTAGATACAAAACCCGATAGAAAACACACCAGTTAATCCACCATTAATACACCATCCGCAACCAGAAAATATTTGAACAGCCGACACCAATCCACCCCACCAGATGGCTCCAAATAGAGATAGTGCTTTAAGAAAATCATACCGCACCTAACCTGTTCACGATGCCTTCGAAGTTCCTCACCTTTAATGTCCAATATAAAAGGATACAACTTGACCCATTCACCAGGAATCAGAGCTCGCTGAAGGTCACGAGGCCGGGGAACCCCAACACCCGACTTGACAACAATAATGACATCCATTGCTCCTTCCAAAAGATTGTCCCATACCAACTTTCTAGCCATGAGCATCACCATGGCCCGAAACACCTCCAAATCTAAAAGCACTGCAAGAAATCTTGTCGTAATGTCTGCATTTGTCCGCCATCGCTCAATCGTAGTCATGAAGTCTTTGCCCAACAAAACTTCCACCACTCCCAACACCAAATCATCCCAAACCTTGAACACAAACTTTAATCGACCATGCCAAATTCTCCTATAAAATGCCCACAATTTCCTACTAGATAGCAGGCTAATTAGTGACTCCATTAATTTTGTTTGGAGAAATGAGGAATGCCATAAGTCGTAAGACCATTTAACTCCAAAATTGGCATATACATCCCATCATCAATGTATTCCCACACCACCCCGTCCTTCAATAGATTGTTGCATTAATAAGGATGAACAGACGACCAATACATACCTTCTGCCACCCTCCAGCATTTAAATCTCCTTGCCACCCAACTCACCAACCAGGCCTATGTCATTGTCCATCACCAACATTTTTAATATTATTGAAATTGGAAATGTGCATTTTCCTTGTTACCAAGTAATGTGTCTTCACACTTTGCACCCCACATATTCTTGTAGCATCATAACATGCATAAATTGCAATTTTGAGATATTTCCCTTGCCAAAATGACCTATTTGAGCTAGGTATTGCATAATATTTATGCATAGCACAAATATATTTCTATTTAAATATAATCATCTGTATTTTTACCATTAAAAGGTGAAATAAATTACTAAGGTTAAAGATAAAATTAAATCCCTTGTTAATCTTTTTGATGGAGTGACTTATCAAAATTTTGTTTCTAGTAAGTTATGGGGAGATAAAGCTTGGTCTTTGTGGGATGGGATTATTTTGGCACTTGTGATTTTTTATTTCATTGTTATGATGACAACTTCTAATAATAAGATTCGATAAATTAGGTTGGGGCTAAGGATAGGCATTCTAATAGACACAAAAGAAAACCCGACAAATACCTAAGAATGGTAAGTTGCATTCCCTTTGATTAATTCTTTTTTTGGTCAAGATCATTATTGTTATTTAGAGACAACCTAATATTCTAAAATATTTGACTCTAGGTCCATCAAAACTCCATTTTGTAAGAATTTATAAAAATAATTGGAAAGTAAAGTTCTCGAGGGCATTAATATATTAGATACTTTTGTCTAAATTGAATTATGTTAGAGTAGTCTATAAATTGTCTTGTGATCTATTTACATTCAAGGAGATGGCTACAACCTTTGTTTGTACTAGTGTGAGAGTGATGAATTTAGTGCCTATGTGACATGGTGGGGGAGGTCTTACTAGTTGGTATTGAATTGGGGAAAGAGCAAGGCCTCTGTAGTGTTCCTAGGAACTTCTAGGATGGTTTTGGATCATTTACTAGGAACTTACCTTGTAAAACCCATCCCTTAATGCTTGATTGCCTTATTAGGTGTGTTAATACTCGTTTTAGATATAGAATTGGTCATAGATTACCATGGCATGAATTACAAGCAAGATTCTTTCATGATCCTTGTGTGTATGACTATTTTAATTATTATATCTAGTGTAGTTATTAGATTTAGATGTGGGATTGTCTTATATATTATGCTAAAGGTTGGATATTTAAATTATGACTACTAAATAAAACTTTTCCAATCTGGTTGAATAAAAAAATTCCAATCTAGTAGAATTAAACTTTAAAAAATGATGACCTAGTCACTCAAGCATAATAACCTAGTGCAAGGCTATTTTTAATTTCACCAAAATCTATATATGTTTATCACAAGCATAGTAGCACCTTTTAAAGATATTGTGGGATCCAAAGCCACCAAGAGATAAGGCATCCTAAATTTCAAGGTAATTTTTTAATGTCCACCATAACCCACCAATATAATGCAATTGATTGATTAATCACTTCACCATTGAGCCCCTAGGTAATCTCCAATATAAGGCTAGCATATATTGAATGATGAATTATGATTCTTTGTAGTTGTAATATAGATATTTCATAATTTATTTGAAATATTTTTTAGATTTGGAGAATCTTGGATATCAAAAGAAAATATATGATGGTATTCTTAATACTACCTAGGAAAGGTTGAATCTTTCTAGACATGTTTATCATACTCAGTTAACTAATTTTCAAAAGTTAGAGGTCATATCTTTCAGTACCCCTTATTTGTTATCATATTGAAATTTTTTAAATGACTTGTGTATTCCTAAATTTTCTAAATATGTTTTAAGTATTCAATACATCAAAACTTGATATGTAAAATCAATACAAGCATCTTAACTTGTAGCAAATTATTCATTGTAGAGTCCTTATTTTGAGTATGAGCAATCAAATCTAGGAGCTCAATTTATAAATCTCACATATAATATGAACAAAATTTATTATATCTATGAGATTTTAAATCATTAAATTAAAGATGCACAAGAAATGATGAATATAATTCTAGAAGAATTTTGTATGAAATCATAAACATATCATTTAGATATAGTCTACATTTTAATATATATTAACTTCCCTCTATTGCATATACTCTCAAGGGATTACTTGGTTGGAATGCCACTATAAGTCATTTCCTTAAAGACTTACAAGTTTTAAGACTCCTTTTAACAACTTTTTTGTTGCACACTATAAAACACAAAGAGATACAACCCAAAAGGCTTAACCTTTCAAAGTTAAAATTTCATTTTACATAAAAGGAAAAATCATTTTCCTAACATGTGTAAGCTTTACACACATACCCTTATTAGCCTCCTCAGTTTCACTCTCGCCATAGTATCACCCAAGTGGGGCAAGAGAATTAGCTTTTGCTTGAGTAAGAAGTACCTTCTGAGCAGCTTCAAAATTCTTTGGAAGACCATTCCAAGTCTTTAGAACCATATTCATGAAGGCTTAATCATATGAAAAGGACATGTGTCATGGGTCTAGCCTTTGGTTCATTGCATTTAATTTCATGGTTGGGCCTACAACTTGACCTAGCTTCATGAAAAAAACTATCATATTAAAATACATCAAATATGTTAGAAAAATAAAGCACTCTACATCCTACAAAGATTAAAAGTTAGAAGATGGTACTTTTACCTTAACTCTTAATTTACTCATCCTAATCCCAAAAATATCTAGTTCACCATCCTCATTAACATTTTAAGAGTGTACTTTATAACCTACTATAGTGTTGTTCTCTTCTTATGCTCAACATTAAGTAATACCATACCAAGCTCCAAGAATAATACCCTTGAAAATAACATTATTTTGAGCCAAGTAGAAGAAAACCTCAACCCAAACCTTCTATATCACTCAAATAATTATGTTGATAGAATGCTCTCCATCAATAAGAATATATTTCTCAATAATGAGAACTAAACTATTATCTTGATAAATGGAACCATTTTAGGCCATAATGCATATTATACAACTCAAAAATACAAAAATATCAAACTCCAGGGGTGGAATGAGTTAGAAAAAAAATATTAGTGATTTGAAAAAACTCCTTTCCATAGAGTAATTAAAACCATGACATAGTATAGAAAAAATTTCAACAAGATCAATTTCACGAACTTCAATAGATATGTGAATTTAATTATATTTTATATAAATAACTAAGAAATAACAACATACAAAACACTAGGAAACTTCCTTGACACCTTACATAGATAAAATAAATCAATGAATGAATCTACCATAAATAATAACAATAATATGGACTACATAAAAACTATTACAAAAATAAACAACAAAAAGTAACAAATTATAATAATGGGATTTAAAAAGGAGGAACTTAAAAACCCATGTAACTCTTTCCTATGCTAGTTTTAAAACCATCTTATTGCTCTCCATTAGGCTTCTTGTAAAAGATTATAAAAGGAGCATCATATATATATAGCACAATACATTTAAAGAGTGCAATATCATGTTCAATCCCAAAAACTACACAATACACTTTAAATCTTTAAGTTTAGTGAAAAGTGAAAAAGGGAGCATTCTCCCTAAACTTGGTAATGACAACATTTAGAGAAATTTCAACAAAATCCCAATGATTGGATGAAAAATAATGTGGGAGGAAAAAAAAATGGTGAGGGAGGTTAATAATGGATAAATTAAGCATAAAATAGTGAGAGAATATTGAAAGGAAATTATTGTAGTAGATAAGGTGGTATGAAATGGAAGGTGAGTAGAGTGGGAAAAGGATGGAAATTGGGAAGATTAAATAATTAATGTTTTTAATCCCTATGTTAAGGTTCCACAATATTTTTGACAAAAATTTCTCTAAGAAATTCTAACAACAATAAGACTTTTTAAATTGTACAAGAAGGTTATATCAACCAATGAAAATATGTTTAAATTAGATATTTAGAAATTACAATTTTTTTGTGAAACTCACATATTAAGTTTTAGACTTGTCAAATTGTTTATATCATTTATCTGATTGGTTAATATATTGGAATTATTTAAAATCCATCTAGATGCTATAAAATACCTAAATACATGATAAGAAATAACAAGATTAATCTACTTTGCAATGGTTTCTGGTTTTGATTGTGTGATCATTTTTGCATCAATGTTTCGGATCACACTCCGTGATCCATCATCAGGATGAGCAGAGTTGAAGGAGGATCATGGAGTGTGATCCGAAACGTTGATGCAAAAATTATCACACAATCAAAACCAGAAACCATTGCAAAGAACATTATGGATTGTGGAAACTTGATATCATTAAAAGATTAATCTAGATAATATCTAACTCTAGGTATAGATATTATAATATTAAAATATTATATGCTTACCATAAATAGTAGATGAGAGTGTTGAGGCTCTTATATCTAGGTAGAATGAATACATGAGAATCAATTATATAGACTAAATTTTTTGTGTTTCAAGACTATAAATGATGAATATTTATCTATAACTCATAGTGGAACTTGAACAACGTGTCCCCTCTATTGAGGGTCAAGTTCATGTCTTTGAATCACTTACGTGTCCACGAATTAATCATCTATAATATGGATTAGATCTTGTTGGTTCTATGCTCTTTCTCTCTAATTCATCCATATTCCAATAACCTCCACTTCCATAGATGAGACACTTGCCTCCCTTGGACACATAGATGATATTTCCCTTGTTCATCCAGAACAAGAGTCTTTCTCCCTAGGAAAATATGAAAATAATGAAGTTATAGCTAAGTTCATGGGAATCCATGATGTTATTCCAACAAGTGACCACAAAAAGGATTTTCATATCAACCTTGATGTAACAAAATATTTTGAGAAACAAGCCAAGTTCCTTAGTCCTCAAACTCATGTCAAAGATATTGATCAACAAGATACTATGAATCAGAGTGGCATCGCAAATGATGAAGCAACAAGCATGAACAATAATTCAGCACCAATATCTTATCAACTTGGATCACTCACTTTTATCGAGGTATTCTTTTATGTTGATGACAAGATAATTGCCATTGATGATTCTCAACAATATAAGGAATAGATAGCATATTGTTTCCAAAACAATATGTATCCTATTGCAAGCATAATCTATCAAAACATTCAGTATCAAGGAAAAGGATTAGGCCTACATGAACAAGGTATTTTGGAGCCAATATAATTTTTTGATAATCTTAAATATCAAGGTCTTATTTATTCATTGACAAGAAATCTAATGATGTTAGTAGTACCTCCATGATACCAAGAGAAACTTCATCCAACACAAACATCAAAATAGAGGCCATGAATAGTCCTTATGACAAGTTTGTTTCCAACACTCCTCCCATCCATACCATAAAACATCATTCACAAATCCTTCAACCCACTAATTAGGACCAAAAAAAGAAAATTCCTTGCAAAGAAAAAGATCAAAATTAAAAATTTGAAGCCAATTAATCCAAAAGTCAAAATGGACATGTGAATTCAAAATGGACCCCAAAGCAAATTTTGGATCAAGCAAAGCATCGACTCAAAATCCAATTATCAATGAAACTATAGAGACACGTCAAAAAGGGCCTCCCACTTATCATAAGTTTCCACCTCCTTCCAAATTATCTTCAATCCTAACACACAAAATGTATAAAGTTGTTGGTCCCAAACACACTCCAAATCTCACATCCACTCTCCATCATCCACATCTCATATCCTTCATAACCATCTAACATCTTGCCTAAAATCCAAAAATCACAACTCCCACATTCATTGTGTCCTAACAACAACACTTTATCATAAGGACTCTAATGGTACTCTTATCACAATGTGTGCATTTAGATAAGGCCAACCCTAGTATCAATAAGGATCATAATAACATACACATTTTATATACAATTTCATGGTCCTAGCAAAGAAACTCCTCAAGGCATATCACTATTGGCATATCATTATAGCAACATCTACATCAACACCATCAAGTGGTTCATCATAGTTGATGATCATTCAAAAGAAAAAAAAATCAATAAAAGAAAAAAAAGTAAATAGAAATAATATATCCAATAGTGAAAACCATTCTTATGGTGATTTGTGATGAGAGCCATGTATGCCTCATTTTATGCCACATTTTATCCTTTTTCATATACCTTCAATTTCATTCCTATGTTCCATTTCCATATCTTATCATCACATTTTACCATTCTACGTTGCTTATGATTAAATATATATGAGTGATATTTAATATGGTTTTGGGATAAAAATGTGAAAAATAATTATTGATTATCTTTACTAATAAGTGTTGTCATCTTAAGCCTTGGAAAATGTATCTCGTAGCATGCAAAATTCTTGTCACATTCCTTATAGGAACTTCATGTCACCTTCTTCATAGAAATATGGCTCATGCTTATTATTGTAGTTTCCTCTTCTACGTGGTTGGCTTCAGTTTCACTTGTTAATTCCTCTAGCCACATGTCACAGGTTGAGAAAAATCAGTTGCCAACTATGCAGCACTAGATTTCCTTTCCACACTACTAAACCTGGTGTATTAATAAATTATTGCGGTTACTTTCTGTCATTTGGTTTTGTCAACAAAGAATAATTGGAATATTGTTAGGAAATCAGTTTAGTTTGTTAAGAAAGGTTGGCCATGAAGCCACACAAATATTTCTTAACCAATCGATTTACCTCCACTGTTGATTTGTAAATTGCACGCATATTTCTATTTATGCATCGTAAAAGTTATATAAACATGCATATGTAATATCAGCTTGGCCAGAAAGGAATAAAATATATTCAATATTCTTACCAAAAGAAATGTTTTGAAGTCTCTTTCAAAATTTTATGAGTTCTATATTCATCGATTGACTGGGGAGGAAAGGGCACCCACTCTTTAGCCATCGATGGAGCGTAAATATTTATTTTTTGCATAGTGCTTTTGCGTGTTATAATTTCAGTTGATTACGTTTGTAGAGTATATTTTCAAGTGTTATAATTTCAATTGATTGTTACATTTTGTGTATTAATTATCTGTGTTTTATTTCCATGTTGCAAAAATTAATTGCTTTGGCTTTCGTTCTGATATTTGTTGATTAAGTTGTTGTTTCAAAATTTACTATCATAATTTATGCACAATTCATGTCGCCTGAATAGAATAAATAGCTTATGTCGCCAAGAAGTGATAGTTCCTATCACCAAAATTATTTTGATTTTTTGTAAGTTTATTTTCATAGGATGCATTCATAACCACTCATCTCATGACTCACCCCTCGTGCAGATTGCCAAAATACCTTTCATGAGCTTACAATCCCCAGATTGACACTTAGACCGAGTTGAATCCAATTTATTCTTTACCTCTATTTTGGCCTATCACTTTGGACAAGTACCATGACGAAAACCAATTTGTGGGTTTCATGTGTAAAATTAATTATATATGTGCACCATTCCAATTGGGAGCATGTTGTCTCATCCATTACATTATTTTTCATGATATCACTATCCATCCAATCCATATAATTTTCATTCATCTTCTCTATCCACCTTGATCTTAATAAATAATAGGAACATACACTTCAAAACATGTTCTTGGAAAACTCTTTACATGGTAATTTTTTTTACCATATACTATCCCATGTCATGCCATCACCTACATAGAGCTATTAAAAACCCTCAACTTGGGTAAAACATGTTATCCCATTGTGAGATAGTCCTTGGAAGTCAAATCCCTTATCCTATTCCATAAATGTTTATCCTCCACATCCTTCACTTGTCTATTTATATCACAATAGTCCACTCATCCACTCATAGTGTCTCGTACCTTGTTCGAGAATGAGTGCAAGTACTTACATCTTATTTTGGAATAAATATAGATATATGTCTTATAGTTCACTTAGTCATCTAGATATCTTCCATGAAAAAAAAAATTGAGCATTTTCCATCATCCCATGAATAAATTTTTCTATCAAACTATCCTCCAATCACAATCCAGACAATCCCATCAATCTCATTTTTCCATACACTCTAGCATAATATCAAATCATCTAATAGATTTTGTTTATAGCCTTGTTATAAATCTTGATCCACTTTTATCCAAACTATCATTGTCGAGATGTATCCACCACCATGTTGTTCTTAGCATTAATAACACAATCCTCAGATTATTTTTATCATCAACAATGTTATCACTATAATGAATCAATCAATGAATCAATCAATTTTAGCTTGGCTAGAGAAAATATCATAAGTGGCCTTTGATATCCCTCCATATTCATCTCACTTCATCGCTCATCACTATCATTATCATCATCCTAATCATTTCATCATTATCATTCAATCACCATCATCTCATCTCTTAGCTTCTAATCAAAAAAAATATCATTGTCATTATCATCATTGCCTCCCATCAATAAACTAATCAAACAAAAAACATGTGCTTTGATATCCATAAACATACACACATAAATAAATTGTCATCCCATCCATAATAAACCATCACCACCTAGACCTAACACTCAAGCAAAAGCAAACTACGTATTACACAAAACATCAAGTTTTCATGAAAATTACAAGCAAAGACCACTATTGAACCAACCTACTACCTACATTCCTATTTCATAATCATCTAATACATCATCTCAATCCATGCATTAATGGTTGTATCTTTCCCACAATAGGTAAAATCCAAAATCAACACACTCCTTTTTGGAAAGAGATATGATGGTTTTTTTTTGTTTTCTCAATTGGTGTTTTTCTTGTTGATTTATATTTTTGTCTCCTTCTAATGCTTACTCAACTTAGGCCACCCAAATATATCAATATCTTTGTGTGTTTAAAAAATCATAGAGTGGGGAATGGTTATTATTTTCATATACCAAGTTTATGGGATGTGCTTGTAACATTGCCAAGAGAAATAATTACCTTGTGCGTTTTGGGATGATTTCTTGCATAAAAAATTATCTTTTGCATATAAGTTCATATAATACCTTTTGTGCACCAAGACTATCATGCTCTAATTATTACTCCCTCATATACATCTGAAAAGGTTCTAGTATGTCCAGTATGAACGAGGATAACCTTTTTTTGCAGTCAAAGTCCATGCACCATATTTTTCTATACCTCGTTGCATAATATCTATTTGCCATATCAAAATAAAGATTGCTCTCTACAGGTTTCAATAATAACCTAAGCATACCACTTTTCCATTCCATATTTTCTCATTCGCGTCATTACTTATTTATAGCTTTCACTATTCAATATTTGAGAAAAAAATAATCGCCCATTCTTCATTATCCTACATTTCACCTCATTTCTTCTTCCATACTAACTTGAATCTCCATCCAAAAAACCTACATGTTCACCCCTACACCTTAATATTTTCTATTTTCTTCATCCCATCACCTTGCACCCCATTTTTCTCTCATTCAACTTCATTTTTCATCCTCAATTCACTACACCTAACCTATCCATCCTATCAAGAGTTCAACCTAAAATTTATTCTTCTTGATTGATCTCTTGAGGGGGCACCCTACCTCCATCTCTTGGTCCATTGGGGCACATTGGGCCACGTCACCAACCAAATTTTTCATACCATTATATCTTTGAAATAACACAATAAATGTATTGTCTCAAAGAGGGGCAAAATCTAGGCACCTAAAAATGACTAACACATTATGTTTGATCACCTCACCATTTCTCATCAATTTCTCTATCAATATTAATTAAATAAATTTAATTAGTTAATTGAACTAACACCATTCATATCGATTTCTCCTCATCCACATTAATTAAATAATTTTTAGTTAATTAATTCATCAAAATTTCCTCTCCATATTAATAAAATAGTTATTAATTATTTAATTAATTCACCACTTGGGATACTAGTTCTCTTAGCAAGATTGGTGAGTATCAAAGTGCTTATTAGCTTTCTACTACTTTTTAGGTGGGGAGTTTTCTTTCACTTATTCAATTGCTTATGCCCCCAATTCTCCTATTAATAAAAGGCATTGTTGTTTCTATATACTCTCTTACATTAAAGATCACAATCCTTGCAATTTAGTTTTGCTTGGTGATATTAATCTTGTTATTTTTCCTTCTAAAAAGGTCAAATGAAGAATTAATGATCCATGCAGAGGGTATGTTGAAGGCACTATTTCCTTGGTATGACTTCAAGATATCAATCCAACTAGAAGTAAATTCACACGGTCTAATAGAAGAACTAGGGTAGCTTCATTGTTGAACATTTGGTAAAAATAAATATTTAAGAAGATATTCTCACTCTTTTTCCCTCTAGCACCAACAAAGTGATTGTGATCTTTTTTATGATCCCAAGTTAATTCTTTTGGAAAATGGGTGAAACAAAACCAAGGTCCCTATTTCCTTAAAATATAATTCCAATTAGACTCATTTATTTAGTTTTTATTCAAAGGTGGAGGGTAGCTAGAATTTTTGGTCTCTCTCTAAGAATTCCCAAGATATATGAAAACTTAAGATCTCCATATCAAAGTTTTATATGAGAAAATGGTTAAAAGACTATTCTTCCTTTTTTATGCCAAAACACCCTCTTTTTCTTAAGCTTGGTAAAATCAAATAATGTACTGAAATTGATACCCTTATTGACGCTCTCAAGCTCAGGAGTGATTCTCTCTTCTCTTAGTTGCATTAAAAAGATCTCCATGACATGAATAACAAGGAAGAATCAAATATCATATGACCTAGCTTGAAGAAGAGTATTCTAACACTAAATTATTCCACATAAAATATTATCAAATGTATTAGAGGAATGTGATCAAGGAAATTTAGTTGGTTAATGGTAAAACTCTTACTAAAAATGAGGATATTAAGGTGGTTTCTCTTGCTCACCATGCCACTCTATATTAGAAGCTTATAGGAGATCTTGTTGTGCAAGCTCATCTCCTCAACAACATTCCTAATGTGATCTTTGAGGATATAAAACATCTTCTTTGTCAAGTAGCTATTATGGAGAGATCAAAAGGGTTGTTTTTAGCTCTATCAAGAGCAAGTCCATTGGCCTTGATGGGTTCTCTAAATCTTTGTACCATGATTTCTTTGATTGCATTACAAATGACCTCCTCAACTTAGTTGAATATGTTAAACTCATCAAAGTCATCAAATCTTTTTTTTTGGCTTTGATATGCAAGGAAAATAATATTGCCTCCTTACAATATTATCACTAAAAAATTAGCCAACATAATTAAAAAACATTTTAGTTTGATTATCTCCAAGGAATAAAGTGGATTTATACATGAAAAAAATTATGGAAATATTGATTTATGCATGAAGTGATACATACTAACAAAAGAGAAAACAAGAACATGATTTCCATTAAACTTAGCATGGCTAATGCCTTTAACATTGTTGATCTTGACTTCCTAACAAAGGTCTTGCAGCCCTTTGAGTTCCCTTTGTGTTTCTAAAAATTGATTTTTGGATTCCTTGTTAATCCTTGGGTCACACCAATCATTAATGAACCCAAAACTAGTTTTTAAAACCAAGTTTAAGGTAGAGTTTTCCACCTTCCCCCTATATTTACTCTTTCTTGTGGAAACCCCAGGGAAATATGTCTCTATTAAGTATAAGGCCTAAAAAATCATGGGAATCCAATTGGCTAAAGGGTTCAAGGGAGATCAATGCTTTGTGTGTTAAGCTTGTTTGGAGCATCATTAACCCTAAGGTTCTATCCTTTGGAACTAGGTATTGGTTCATAAATGTCCAGGTGTCTATGAAGGTATGCACTTGCTCAACTCCATTCAATAATAATCTAGTTCCTTCAAGTTTGATCTTTAATTTTTAGAGCTAAAAGTTCAATAAAGAAGAACATATCTTGGTATCAAGAAATTATATTAGCACTAACTATTGGGAAGATCCCATTTTGGGCCACAACCCCTTATGCTCTTTTATGTCAAGAGAAATTTTAGCCATGAAGCAACTAGGGATTAGGGTGAGTGTAGGAAGATGGGGGACCAATTTGTGGCCACCCATGTTTGATTTTCTTAAAAACCCATAACGTGAGCATGTTATAACGTGCTCATGTTATGGCTTGGTGTGATTGAGCCTCAAGCTCGGTCACACTGGAACTATAATGCACTCGTGTTATAACACGAGCACGTTATGTCATGTTAAAAGAAAAAGAAAAAAGCAAACTCATTTCATTTTTTTGTGCTATTTCCTCCATTCGTGGCCTACAAACCCTTCCCAAGCGTGCTCGCGTTATTGAGAGCTCAAACTTCACAATTTATTAATTGATTCTTCGTCGATTCTTCGTCAAAATGCCACCACGTCGATGGGGAGCTCAAAGGAGTAAGTTTTTATTTTATTTTTTGTGAATTTGTTATTAAATATGTAAGTTTAATATGTTTTTGATGTTAATTTCTTTAATTTTCAGGAGTTGATACTCCACCTCCTTCTCCTCCTCAAAATCCTTCTTCACCTCATGCCCAAATGCTTGTTGAACAATAACCCCAATAAACACCTCCAATAATTCCTCAACATCCACCTGGAACTCAACAAAATTTAATGGGGGAAATTGAAAATAAAAATAAATAAATTGAGGATTTAATTGTGAGGTTGAAAGATCTTGCAAGTTCAACCTCACAAAGAACCACGCTTGCACAATCACTTGAATCTATGTTAACACATGTAGAGTCAATTAGCAAGCAATTAAGTGGTTTGGAGGAAAAGAGACGTGAGTATAGAGAATGTTATGCAAATAAACTATCCTACAAAGAAGTCAAAACTTAAAAAAATATAAAATTTCACTTGTGTTCCCTTTTCACAAACCCACAAACAAATCAACCTCTATGCCTTACAAGCAAGAGGTTCCCTATCCATTGGTGCAACCACTAAGGGATAAAGAACCATTTTTGGCAGAGGTGGTGGATGGTTTTGGACCATCCTCCATGCAACAATAATGAGGTCCCACAATATTTCTTGAGGAAACTCTACTGTGAATTTTTCCTCAACAAAATCCCCAACTATTTTGATATGTGGGAATTCTAGGATAGAGGTGGTGGGTCTACACAAGATAGACTAGGGGCACATCTTGACCCACAGTGGTCAACGAGTCGAGCACTCACTAGACCAACCTATGAGCACATGGCTATCCCTTCTGTTGTGAAGGAGAGTGTTGAGGTTGAGACACTATAGTCCATTACTTCCTTGACCCAGAGCATCATAGAGTGTGTCAGTCTTGCAACACAATGTGAGCCAGGGGAGACTTCGAGGAGTAGGGTTCCACCCCATACTTGTCAGGATTGTGGGTTAGCCTGTGGTTATGACCCCACAGATAGTCAATATGTAGGTGCATAGGCTACATTTGCATCTTAGTAGTTGGTGAACACATATGCCCTCCTGAATGAGGCTTTCGGCCTTGATAATCAAGTAAATGTTAGCAAGTTCATTGAATTTAATTTATTAAATTTCATTTTTGAAATGCAAGATTAACTAATTTAGTTTAATGATTGCAACAAAATTTCAGGGTCATAACATTCACTCAATTTTTAGCGGTTCTCCACCTTCATATTACACTATGACATGTACTACTGATGTATTTAACCAGTAAACAGTTATAAATATTACATGTGAATAGCATTTTTATATGAATGGTATTATAATATCTAATTTTGGATGTTGAATAGGTTAATCATGGAGATTTCATGGCAACACCTCCCAATGGAGGTGGCGTTCCAAGCTTCACTCAAGTAATAAAATAAAGAGTTTACCTAATGAATTATACTTAATAGATTTTTGTAGTTTATATTCATATTGTTGATTACATTGCATTGCACATCTTTCAAACTCAAAGCATTACTACACATTGCATAACTAATAACTAGATGTTGATAGATGACAAAATTTCAATTATAATATAGTTTTTTAGAAAGTCAACATAAGCAGTTATGCAATTACTTCACATTGCATAAATAATAACTAGGAGCAGTTACCAATTGCATTTGCTTGTCATGGCATTCCATGAGACCACATTTTATTGAGGCATTTTTAAAAAATAGATTAACTCATTGAGTGGAATAAAAATCAACCCAAATGGTCTCACCTTTGTGGACTTACTATAGACTATTAAAATGTGGATCCAAATCAAGAATTTTTTTTGGATCTTCTCTCAATTGGTTCACTTAGTGTTGATTCTCATTTGGGATGATTCTTGTTTTGGGAATTTCCCACACAATGAAAATAGTGTTATGAAATAACCCTTTAAAATTAAAGGGGGGTTGAAAAATAAAGGATATTATGATCCATTAATTAAATTGGAGATTAATAAAAAAATATTTATAAAAAATCTTAAATAAAAGGGAGGAATAAAAACATTTAATTAAATAAAATTAAATGAAACCTTTCTAAAGGGTGTGATGGTTGGAAACCACTCCTTAAAGGTTATATAAAGTAGTTATATGAGTATTGTAAAGGGAATGCATATCACTCAAGGATGAAGGTGGTCTGGGAGGCTATGAGAATTATAGAAGGGACACATTGAGTGTATCCAAATCAATGTACAAAGTACACTTGATATTACCTTGGTAGGGCTTATTGAATGATTGATCTATTGTGCTTGTTAAGTGATTACTTTGGAGCATGTTGAGTGATTTATATAAAGCATGTTGTGTTGTTCATGTTGAGAAATTTCTCTAGAGCATGTTGTATTTTGAATAAGAATTATTTCCTCTTAGATTGTGCCATGAGTGTGAGGGATAAAACCACTAAAATATTCCTAAGGTGAGAGTAACTTTTCCATGTGCTCTAATTCAAATAAGTATCAAACTTATTATTATCCAAAAACGTATTTAATTATAAATAAATGGGATGAATTAAATTAAATTATCTAAAGACGTTATGTATTTCCTTTCAATAATATTCAATTTGTTAGATATCAATTATATACAAATGATGGTGATCTGAATGTGCTTAAGTATTAAGGCTAGTTAATATTGATAAGTAAGCACTATTCTGAATTTTTATCTAAATATAGATATACTTTATAATATTTAAACTTAGATAATAACACTAATTAATATGTTGTCAAATAAAATTAACCATGATATGTTGAATCTATCTAATTTTAAACCCTAGATAAAAGTAGCATTACATATCTATTCCTTAGGTTGTTAGTCAAGGAAGGCACTCTCTCTATTCTTCATGATGAACCTCTTGATTGATATTATCCACAATATTTGACATTATAGAATTATTTCCAAAGAAAAAATAGTGGCTCATCTAGCAATAAAATATTCTCACTATCAAAAAACTCATCATAAGGAATATTATAGGACCCAGTGTTTGATATAGATACTTCAAGGATTGTAAAAATATATTAAATATAATATTATACTATGAGGAAGTTGCTTCTATTTGGATCCCTCTTTCACTCTATATTGTGGTTCAATTCTAAAACCATATGAGTCTTATAGTTTGCACCAAAAAATGGAACTCATGTTACTCTAGTTTGCATGTGGTTTATCCACAAAAATCAATTAACTATGGTGGAAAATGCAAAGGCTATTTTCAAAGGAATATAAATTTTGAATGTTATATATAGTGTCAAGACACACTTTCTCCATAAATGTGTTGGAGCATGGATATACACTGAGAGGGGGGGTGAATCAGTGTCTGATGGATAGACTTAAAAATTAAACCTTTTAAACTTTGACAAAAACTTTTAGTTCAAATATCCTTTCTATTGATAACATAGCAAAATATTTACTTTTGAGAGCATTCATGAAAAGGGGTAAACAAAGATTAACTCAATTCATTTAGACAACTTATGCCAATATAATTTGTGTGAGGTGTTTTGCACTTTGCAAAAGATGTGACTAACATTGTTTAATGATCAGAGCATGATGACAAAACATGTGCAACTCATAAGACTATGTACATGAAGACCAACATCTTGAATCACTTTAAGACCATTAGATTTCAATGTGGCTTTATGGGACACTGTAACAACATAATACATTAACATTGCAGAAATAAGAACTGATTATAGACATTAATGCATTTGATAACTTATGAAAATCAGATAGACATGAAAAAAAATACACAAAGACTCATCACATAGCACTTTATATGTCCTGAGTGGAAAACCCTCTAGGGGAATAAAAACCACTCAAAAAATATATCACTTTATTCAGATAGAGCACCAACTCTACAAAGTTCAGGAGCACCAACTCCATACAATTCAGAAGCACCGACTTCCAAAGTTACAAGAGCACCAACTCCAAAGTTATAGGAGCAACAACTCCAAAGTTACTAGAGCACCAACTCCAAAGTCACAGGAGCTCCAACTCCACAAAATCAAATGTATATAACCAAACAGTGTTCCATCAATACCCTAGTAATGCAAATTAGCATTCCTAGTGCCTCAATAGAAGACTATGAAAAATAATTTTCAATAAGCACATAGGAGGATGTTATATAAGACTAATAACATCTCCATTTGATACATCAATTGATATTACTGTAATAGATTACAAAATAGTTTTCAATGTAAACACTGTTATAGAACCCTTTTCAAGATTTTAAAGACTGAACAATATATCAATACATCTCAAGAATTTCTCACAAAAATGTATGTCTGTAATTTTCCTCTTCAAGCCCCCAGACACTGAAAAAATGTTGTCATTTTATAATCATTGAATAGTCTTTTTAGAATGCAGTTTTAATAACTGTAAACCAACTCGGGTTAGGGTATTTGTGTTATAACCGAGAAGAATCGTCCAAAAACCCTAAAGGGTTTTAATCATAACCTACAAAAAGTTAAGCTCTTAAATATTCTTAACCAAATATTTTACCCACAAAACTTGTTACAGTCAACTGCTATGACTGCCAACTATTCAGGAATGATATTAGCATAAAACAAACAGTTTCATGCCTTTAAAAAAAAATCCTTTCCTTAACCAATTGTCTCAAGGCCCGTAAGAATCAAGATGGTTTTTGTATTACCTGTTTATGGTGGAAGAGAAACAAACAAATACCAGAAAAATCTGTTGAAGAGATCCATAACTACCTAGCTGAAAACCTCCATAGTCGAGATTTGCCACTTCACTTTACTATTGAGCTTTGTCACTTCAAGTCGACACCATTCCAGTTTATCATTGCAAATCCTGGCCGCCACACCTTCCATGTGACATTCTTCCCATCTTGCCCTAATGTGGGCTTTGAAATGATAAAACAAATAATGTCTCTAGCAGAGCTTTGAAAATAAGCTGATAACCCTATGTTTCCCACAGGTTATTCTTTGTAGCCCAAAATTTAGCATGCCCGACAAAGGAATTTTTACTTTTGTTTTGCTTTCCAATAACTTATATTACTTTTGGAGTCTAACACCCCATGTGGTGTAAATGTAAGATACTTCCAAAGTTGATGTTAGCCCTTTATGATAAAGACTTTAAAACCTTGTAAAATTAAATGTGATGCAAATAATGAAATATTCAAAGCCTCAATATCATATGTGATGGAGATGACAAGGTCTATAGACCTTTTGAATTTTTTTAACATGAATTTTCATCACAATGAAAGCATAGAAAACCACCTTAATATCAAAGGATTGGAACGAAGAAAACCACCTTAATTGATCAGTCTGAAATACTTCAAGTGCATAGACCATAGTGATGTCAATGATACCAACGAAACTAAATAGAGCCAAAAATCATCTCAAAAAGCCAGATGTAAACACCAATATCATGAATGCTTTAAAACAATACATTAGTGCAATAATATGAGATTGATAATGCACTAACATATCCTTCAAAGACAAATTGATAATAATCAATTGAATATATTTGAATTGAATATGCTTGTGACTTGTAACCTTGAAGGATCAAACTGACAAACTGAAAAACATCCAGTCAAAATGATAAACACTGTCAGCATCATCATAAATAAATCCAAAATCCTGTAACTGAACACCAACCAAAGTGAATAAGCCAATCTTTCAATCGTATATCAACCAATCTAAGAATGCAACATATCATCACAAATATTCTCATGTCAACGAACCACTTTTGACATCAAGGATAAACCAAAAACAACTGAGAGCCAACAAAATGGAATCTATTAATTATAATTAACTAATGGTCAAGTTATCAAGCTCACTTTAGATGTTCATTTCAACTCTCTTACTCCCTTTCTTGATGATGCCTCAAAATCCAATCCTCGCATTTTTGTTGCAAGTGGAGTATCATGGCTAAATTCTTAGAAAAAAATTAGAATTCTACATAAACCTTTTCCCTCACTTGAGATGTAGGTTATGCATATCTTAGAGTAAAGTACTTTAGGACTAATAAAACAGTAATGGTCAAGTTATCAAGCTCACTTTAGATGTTTATTTCAATTCTCTTACTCCCTTTCTTGATGATGCCTCAAAATCCAATCCTCGCATTTTTGTTGCAAGTGGAGTATCATGGCTAAATTCTTAGAAAAAAATAGAATTCTACATAAACCTTTCCCCTCACTTGAGATGGAGGTTATGCATATCTTAGAGTAAAGTACTTTAGGACTAATAAAACCTAAAAACTTGGAAATAACATAATTGAACTATAATGAATCAAAATTGTTGGTGCTTAGAGTTGTTGGTTCCTAAATCCCTAAAGCTAGGTTGTTCTCTATGTGTCAAGGGTGTCAAACCTAGAGCAATAGACCTCTAACTTATGATCATATAGGGGAACAATGGACCAATTGTTTATAGAAGATAGTATCTCCTTCGATCTGGGCTTAGTTAGACCTAGGGGACTTCATAAAGATATCCTCAATAAGATTAATCACAACCAAAGATGTATAGAATGAAAGAGTTGCAATAGTACCCAATGCACACTTGGCCTTAGATGATGTCACTAGACCAAAGACTAACTTACCACACATAAGCACGTTTATTAAGTTGATAAGGACATTGTTATAATACTACATGATGTGGGTAAGTAGAATATGATCCCTAAAGATAATAACAATTATGGATCACTACAAATTCATCCTTGGTTGAATTATTGAATCATGAAATGCATACAAAACCATTTCCTACTCCTAATCTATTGGTGATAGATGTTTTAATTTTAAGTGCATGGTGGATCATTACTTCCATGACTAATGTATAATCAATTGAGTTATAGAGTCACAACATACCAAGAGAAACAACATATTGGAATCACAAAAGACTATGAGTTGTGTAGATACATACACCACATAAATGATATCATACAACTAAGCATACTCAATTATCCATTCCAAAACAATAGAAATCTCTATGTAAGAGGGAAATGACCATTATAAATATTGCACTGAATTATAATTCCATGCCATTCATCAAATACCTATTATAATCATACCAACACATGTGGCAAGAGAAAACTTAAGCATATAGTTTCCTTAAAGGTCTAAAAATGGAGTTGTGGAGATATTTAATTATAGAAACCATTTAAAATATGATTTCCTCTTCATGATTTGTATAATATGATGTTTCTGGTGATTGGAATTACAAAATTTGAAACCCTAAAATCCCCTCAACACTTGCAGTCATGTGGAAAGAAAAATGATTGATCATTATTTTGTCAAATGAACTCATATTTATAGTGCTTTATTTGGTCACAAAATCCTTGCAAGAATTAGATTGAGAACCAAATCTCATTGATGTGTTGTGCAAACAAAGTTGAAATCCCACAAATTTTTTAAGATGGTTGGTTTAGATTTGGTGCAAGGACCATCAACATCTAGACCTCAATAACTACATTAATGGTGGCATATTTTCCCTCATCCTCCATAATTGAAAGTGTATGTAAATTTGCACACCTAAGTTTTGAGCAAGAAAAAATTAATTGGGTAGTTATAGGGATAAAATTTGGCATTAATGGCATATTGGGAGGATTTGGTGAGTGCAAGAAGTAATCTAAAAGAAATACAAAAGTTAAAAGAAAAATAGGATGTGAGAACATGGCATGTAGGTTTTAGGTTATGATCAAAGGTCGGAAAGGGATAGGAGAATAAAAGTCTCGAAGTCTAGAGGAACTTCACAAATGGGGTGAAATGAACATAAGGTTCATTATCAAGAAATACAAGAAAAAGATGAGATTAAACATTAGGATGAGATGTTTGGTGGAGAACTATATGTTCAAAAGTAAGGTCAACCTTCACATAGGAAGAAATGAATGAGGAAAAGACTTAGGAAACCTTCATGATAATTTCGTGCAAAAGCAAACATAGTAGTTGGAAATTGGAGTAGAGATTCAAATGTCCAATGGAAGTCCCTAAGAAAATATGAGGGAGAAGTAGAAAAAGACAAGGGAATTTGAGGTTTGGATGTTCGATGGTGGACGAGGATTCTATAAGGGAGAATTGGAGATGATTGGTGTAGTCGTGATCAAGGGGCCTTATCTAGAAACCTAATCACACAACCAACACAACACCAAATCCATATAACAAAGAACAAAAATATGAATTTTATTCACTTTATGAGATTACAAATATTATTATAATATCAGAAGTACAAATTACACATTTCTATCAATCATTCCTTCTACAACCTTACATGTTGTCTTCTCCTCCTCGGTTCTACATCACTTTTACATTGGCATTCATTCCTCTAATCTCTACACTTCTCTAGTAGTCTTCATCCTCACATCCTCTTTCTAATTCGTGTCATTTCCTTTGGTAGTCATCTCCCTCAATTCTACTTGAAAATTGCCAAGATGCCCTCCTTGGCCAACAACAAACCCCTTACACAACATATTATTTTTCTTTTATACTCTCCTAATAGGAAGTTGAAATGTTTCCACATTAGTTATAGAAGTAAATAATTACAAATATTTTAATCTCCTTTTGCCACTTATCGACATTTAAATGGTCCTCCAAAACACTTGAATGAATGGTAAAGAATCTATTAGAGCTTTTACACCTAGTAGGAACTCTACTGACAATTCCCCATTAGCTTGGAGGCAAAAAGTTTCTTCAATAATAAGTCATTCCAACTTGCCAAAGTTGTGGCAAGTACTAGGAACTTGTTCCTTTGTTGGGGGTTCCTATTCCATTAGGAACTATTTTTCTTTTAATATGTTTCAACTTTGTTTCACTTTTGTTGGGGGTTCGTACCTTGATAGGAAACCATTCCACTTGTCAAAAGTTCGTACCCCACTGGGAACCATTCAATTATGTAAGAATGCTAAGGTGGAACTTGTTGAATGTTGTTGGAGGTTCTTGCCCATTTAGGAACTATTCAATCACTTAAATTCTGAATCTTCTTTTAAGCCTTGAAGAATAGGAACTTATTGAAGGCGGAAGGGAACTAGGAACTTATCAGAGGTTTTAGTGGTTCTAGGAACCTATGAAACTCTTGATTCTTTATCTTTTCTTTTGCTAGAGGTTTTGTTGGAGTTTTACTAGATACAAGCAATTATTCCTTTTCACGTTGTTGGAGTCAGCAAAGACACTGTGAACTATTCTATTTTATTGAGGGTTACAATAGGAACAAGAACTATTGAAGGTTTCAAAGGTTCCTAGAACACCTCAAAGCTCCAATTAGTTTATAAGCAGGGAAAAAGCTTGAACTTCCAATAACTTGATCAATATTCCACCAATTTTCACCAAATAAAACTACAATTACCCATTAAGCCCTTCTACAAAGTGATGTTCTCATTTTCCCGAGATTGAACCTAAAAATTCCTCTTGAAGCAAACCACCAAAAACTATTGAAACACAACCAAAACTAAGCCAAAACTAAATTGAAATTGAAAGCACAACCTGTATTTTTGGTTGATGTTGGATAGCTTGTGGACCTAGATGCTCCTACATCAGTGATGTGGGAAAATATTGTAGAATAGGGTGAGAGAAGTGGATAAAGTGAAGAAGGAAGATATTCAGATCTACATTGAAAGTCTGCAAGGAAGGGTAGAAGGAGGATTGTAGGTGAAAACATGAGTTTCATATAGGGTCTAGGAAAGGAGGTTTGGACCACTATTGAAATTTTGTATAAAGAGAGAATAAAGAAGAATGGAAGGGATGAAGGGCGTGAATAACTTTGTGAGGATTCTATGCGAGAAAGGAGGTTGGAATAGGATATTGGACAAGTAGGGAACGTTTCGTAGTCCATGGAAAGTTTGCGAATTCACAAGGATAATAGACAATGATTAAAACACTAGCAGAATTAGAATTTTTGGTAATTTTCAGCAATTAATTGGGATATAGAGGATGATAATGAATCACATATATGCAAATTCGACCAAGGAGGACCCATTTATAGTTTTCTTAGATTGGTTATATATAATGGGCATAATGGAGCCAAATACACAAAGGGGCCTAGACCAAACAAATTTGGACACTCCAAAAATGAACACCAACACAATCTTCAAAGATCTTCCTGTATATATGATTACCTGAATTTAAAGAATACCTCTCATCAAAACAAAACAAAATAATTATAAAAAATAAGATGTAAGAAGACTAGATTTGATGAAAAAAAGATAGAAAATAATACACAAATAAAAACTAATAACATCTCAATAAATATAACTAAAATGTACATATATACTAAATTTATATCCATTCGTAACACTATTCTACTATAGAAAAAAGCCTATCACAAAATTTGTACGTAACACCAACTATTGTAAAATTCAATTTATTAACCAACCCACTTTACAATTTTTTTTCTCACAGAAGTGACATGATAAGAAATTTGGTAACTTCAAACGGGAAATCCGAGGTTCAAATATCTATAAATTAAATATAATAAAAGCTGGACAGCTCTTCTAATATCAATTCCACTCGTCGATAAAATTGGATTATATAAAATCTTAAATTAATAAAAAAGGAAAGGTATCGTCCAACCGTATATATTGAACTGCCTGTGTAGGCGGCAGCTTAGGAACATCTGTGGGATCGGAGACTAGGTAGCAGTCTTATTTTCCAGAACATCTTTCTGCCTCTTTTCAAGTATGAACTCCTCTTCTATATTTCCTGAATTTTTTAGTGTTAAACATATGTATTTATGTATATGTTTGAGTGATTTATGGTTATTTTTGAAGAGATGTTTGTGTTTTTTATGTTTGCTGTTGAAGAGATGTTTTAGTGGTTTGTGCTTATTACTGAGGAGGTCATGAAATTGTTGCAGAAGCATTAAAATGTTAGTGAACACCAATTTGGGGTTTGCTTTTTTCATGCTTTAATGCGATCTATTGGTTCATATTGTTTTAGATCGAAATAAATTGATTTGTAAAGAGTTTTTGATGCTTTGTTGAAGAATGAGTGAAAGTCTTAAGATCAGTGGTACATAGGGTTTGGGGTTATTATTGCAGGGATCTAAAATTTGGAATGAAGTCGGCGGCATGCTTTTGTTTTTGGATATCTTTTCTGGGGTACACCCATTTTTTTCTCTGGGTTAAATCAAGTGGTTCCGATAGAGTTTTGAGGATTTTTATTGAAACCCTTGTTGAATGAATATTCTCATGTTTGTAGAGGATTGAAGTTGCAAATGCGTAGGGATTCCTGTTCTGTTCGAGATTTTATTTTCTTATCTGCATCCTGATTTTGATAGCGTGATATTAAATTTCTTTCTCCTTGCTTCCACCTTGCTATCCTTGCAAATTAGCTCATTGATGCCGTGGTGGATATCGAGCTCAGTTCCCAGCTTAGCAGGATGGTCTGCAATTCCAACTCTGATCTTTTCTGGAAAACTTTTTTCACTATAAGAATCTCAAATAACTCTCTTCTCCTTCTAGTCTAAATTTCTTACAAATTCTGGGCATCCATATAATTACTTTTGCTGCAATTTATGACTAGAGTGAATCTCCTTTCAGTTCAATCTTTTGCAGACAATGTATTTTAGCTAGCTCAATTTCCTGTTTGTAATTTGTGTAGTGTCCCGGATATTTGATGTAGCCTACTCCCGATTTTTCCGATTTCAAGTATCGTCTGGAACTTTTGTTATCCTTCTCTTTTATCTTGTTTTCTTTACCGCTCCTGTACATGTTGTTTAGAATAGTCAGGAGGTGCCAGTTTTTCTCCATATTTAATTCGGTAATTTTTTTTGTTGAAAAATTCTTTTGTTGCACTATAATCAGATCATCCATGGGAGTAGAATCTTTGGCATTTCCAAATTACTTGCAATATTATTTCTCATTTTAGATTTTCATTTAATTCAGTCCGTAATAATTTCAGACAGGTCTATGAATTGTTTAGTAAGTTTGCCTATTTGTACCGTAAAGCAGCTACATTGCAACATGTGGCCAAAAGATGATTGGTTGATTCTTCATGGGCTTGGCACATTAAATACATTTGTATCCAGAAATTCTGCTTTCTCTAGGCTTTATTGTGTCAGAATACTGTTTTTGAGGGCAAGCCAGCAAAATTCACTGACTTTGGTAGAGTTTTCAATCACACAAGCTTGCTCCAGAACTGTATCTTATCTTTACATTCAATATCTCTTATCAAAGCAGAATATTTGTTTTCTGCTCTGAAAACTTTATATTCAGCTCCTGTTCATATCAGCTTATCCTACCTAGGGAGGGCTTTGTCGGCGAGAAGGTATGTTTTTAAGAATTTTCAGAGTTGAAATGAAAATTTTCCACTGACCTTTACGAAGTCCCCATAATCTAAAACATGGAAGTCAACTGAACTTCACAACTATCAGAGTATAGTGTTTTCAGCAGTTTATATTGAAATCCTTGCCGAAGGAATAAATGATAAGTTTCCATTGTTGCAACTGTTGCAATTGCTTAGGTTTTTCCTGTTCCTTTAAAGCTGTTCTTGGACAGCACATCCTTTGTAATGGCCCCTCCTTAATTTTATATCAGGAATGGCCTAGTTACTCCCTGCAAATCACTCTCTGTAGGCTGCCACCTTGTCTATGAGGAGAAAACAGAAGCCGATCAACATTCACTATTTTTCCTAAAAGAAATAGTTTCCCAGCAGGTTCGTATGATTATTCAGGGAGCAGCGCCTGTTTAAGGAATAATTAGTTTTAATTATATTTAGTTGTTAATAAAAGACATGAAAGGAGTTGCGTCCCTTGGAGGAGAAGGGTATAAAGAGAGTTCAAGCAAGGAGAATTGAGGAGGAATATCAATTACAATTTTATATATCTGGTTTTATCTCCTGTAGAGTGTAGACTGTGTCTTAACAGCCCGAGGACGAAACTCCTTTAGGCCTGAAAATTAAAGGATGAAAACTCTTTACTTTTCCTTGCTAAGTTGGTGGATGAAAACCCCTGATTCAGGCATATTTGAAGTTATTTACCAAAGGCATCCAATTGCATTAAATTGCTGCAGACTTCAAGAAAATCAACAATTCTACAAGAACAAATATCTTATATCAATCTGAGTAGATTTTTGGGTTTTATCATATTTAAGGAAAATTAAGAAAAAATCTAAAAGGGACATTACATCCTTTTGACTCACTGTATGAAATCAGCTATTGTACAATGTGGTAGTATAGGATTTAGCTGCTTTATGTTGAAAACTTTGGTGAGGGCAATAAATTCATTCTTATAAAGGGTGGAGTATAGGATTTATTAATTTAACAGCTTTGTGTTTAAATCCCCGTTAAAGGATTGAAAAGGAAATATATTTACAGTATTGCATGAAACCTATTTGGTTTGATTTATGGCCATGCTG
>VDFB02010428.1:0-53421 GCA_007258455.2 Sequoia sempervirens
ATCCATAGTTCTGACAAACACGTCACAAAATTCCATTAGACAACCCCACAAGTTACCAGAAAATAACTAGTGATATATTTAGCACCTGGAATTTACTAGCAACAACATGATATATTCTTTGAACGCTTAAGCTATTATATTGATATATGTTACTTGACATGCAGGTGAATGAGGGTGGAGCTACTTGTTTGTCCCGAATGATGCAAGGTGTAACAAGGCTCTGTTTTCAACACTTCTTGTTACAAGAAAACATTATGTTCTACGATTTTAAGTGCTGTTTCTTACCAGATTCTCAAAAGCCCATATCAAATATTATGAGTGCAAAGCCTGACAATGTTAGCCACTCATGATCTCTCAATTTGTGGGCAAATAACACATATTTTAAACTGACACTTCAGAAGTTTTGGCCTTCGAAATTTTTTAATATTAACAATTGACTAAGCCCATATCAATCGAAATCTAAGAAACGACTCTACATAATTGTTACAAGCAATGACATGATTAGCATCTGGATCTATTAGTGAATAAATTGCTATGCTAACCATTTTGTAAGAATGTAGTTTAGCTGTAAGGAAGTGCACCTATTGCCACAATGACCCAGGTTTAACACACAGTGGACATAACGTGGCTTGTGTAAAATGATGGAGTTAACTTTATATAATTCAGCGTTCCAGAAAATATGTGAAGAGTTAGCTTCGTAGCTAAAGGAATATCACATCGAAGTAGGCATGCTCTTAGATGAAACATTAATCTTTTAGCCAACCTGAAATAAAGGTGAGTCTTACTACCTCAACAGTAAACAGGACTGCATAATAAATATCGTGAACAATGGAATCCCTGTCAAAGTGTTCTTTTGAAACTCGGGACTTGTTAAGAATATCTTGCATACTCTGATAAAATTTCCCTTTCTCAAACTCTCCAAATTTCTTGCATTCATTGGACACTGACTTTCCCAGCAGTGAAACCACATCCAAAGGTGCAGTACTCTTCTCACTGTCTGTCTGCAAAAAGTTTCAAACAAAAGATTCCCCTTTTGAAACATTCAGGACCAACCATTATTTTCTGTTCTTGAAATATAAAGATGTTCAAACAACAAAAGCACAAAAAATCAGATCACTTACCAGGCGCTTACCAGCCATCTGAGATGCAGCAACTAATTCATGCTTGTATCCAGCCAAGTACAAAAAGTATAATCTCTGGAGTGCTGTATGCAAACCGAAATAGGTATCTTGGTAATTAGCTATTTTACCAATAATAAGAAACGAGAATTGAAAGGGAAACAGGATGGATTATAGAACAGAAAAATCAAGGTTACACTATTAATATTTCCTATACATATGCAAGAATTATTATTGATACAGATTAATAAATCGAAAGCATTCATCATTCTACAATTATAAAGATTTATCATTATTCAGACTGAACAGAAAATAAACAGTGTTTTCACAGGACAACTACCCTAATTGGCAACACACTTTGAGTTTCACCATATCCCTTCAGTCAAAACATTAAATATAAAAATGTACATAAGAAAATTTGTTTAACACTCCAAGAGGAGACTAATTACACATTATTACATAACAATGGAGATCTCAGGGTATCAGATCAAAAGAAAAATTTATTGTGGACAAATGTTGAAAATTGAGATGGTTAGTGAATAATGGAAAGAATTAGTTTTCTGATTATTTTTCAATGTTCTCTGCAGCTTGGTCGGCCTTCTTTTTTAGGACAAAAATGGCCTGAAAAATGCGGATTTCTCAAGAAAAAGGTTTTAGGATTTGGAAGTCCCTGGCGGTTCTGTTTCTACCTTTCTGGTCACATAAGTAATAAGAAATCATGTTTCCTGAACTGAAAGAAATCTCTAAAGGATAGACCTGGTGTATGATAACTTTTGGTTTTAACCATGTATTTGCAATTGACGTTTCTGATGACACTCGGTGATTTATCATTGAAACGTACTCAATAGTTCAATACTCCAAGAGTTTAAGGGCCATGAATCGAAACTTCAACAATGATTAAAGAAGAGAGTTGAGTGAACTTAATTTTCAAAATTCTAATGTCAAAAAAGAATTAAAAACCCCACCTTGGAAAATAAGATCAGAAGGGCTGAGACCCTTTTGCTTAAGCTCTGCTAGCACAGAAGCCTCATGACTGCTTGCATACTCCTTCTTGGCTTTATTAAATCCACTAGAAAGAACTGCAAAGCTGCTCTTCAATAGTCCAACCCCCTTTTTGGCGGCTGCTGCACTCATTTTAACAGATGTCTAAAGTTCTAAACACTCAGCTGCCCTAATTAACCCTTTAAATCAACTCTGGACCTTCAGATACTCTGATCAGCCGTTACAATCACGCCTAATATTTCATCTGTCCACCGTCTCTAATCAGCAATAAAAGTCAAACCCAACAATTTGGCTGTGCAAATTTAGCCACCTAGCAGCTCTAATTAGCCCTAACGCCCAATTCAAAATTTTCAGATTACCAACTGATCCGATGAGTCCTGTAATTATAAAACTGAAATTTCAGATGCCCAGTATGACAGATCCAACAAATTGTGATAATTCAACCTCAATATTTGTAGTCTTACTAAAATTCTTTCTGTTATATATTCATAATTAGCGCCTTTTGACTCAGTATATATAAAAATCTATTAAAAAGGTATATCTGCTAGGCTTTTGACAGGTGTATACTGGATTTTCAGCTACCAACAAACTATACCCAACAATTCGACTCTGAAAACAAAGATACCCAGTAAACAAGTTCCTAACAGAGCCTAGTAAATAATTTCATTAATGCTGGATCCTCTACAGTAGGTATTTTTCCAAAACAAATTCTGATCGGATCTCCACCTACTACCAGAATGTCTCGTTCGATGTTTCTCTGTCAATATTCATCTGAAGATAATTTCATGGAAAATTTTCAACTTCAGATTTTCGTAACCAATCTTCCAATCTCATAACGGAAGCATGACAAACGAAACGACCTCTAAATTTGTTTTTTTCTTCTTGTCAATTCAAGTTCCTCGAATTTGAGGCCAAGCCGAAGGATACAAAACAAAATGTCGGCATTAAAAAATCCAAACCAGCATTTCCTTTCTGTATTTAAACTGTTTTACTCCAAACAAATTCCTTCACGATTGACCGGAAATAGTAATTAATTAATTAATGTGCATCCAATCCACCGGATAGAAACTTCCGCTGCTGGAAGGCAGATACCTCCGATTTCTTTAACTAACTTGTAAAATATAACTTTATCTTGAATGGTGACATGGCAAGGAGGACCATGATATCGTCTGTTGAAAAGCTGGAGAAGAAAAGAATGCAGACATGGATGGTCACCCCTGCGTGTCATATGAATAATTTAGAACGGTTTCAAATAACCTTTTAAAATAACTTTATAATATAAGCTATCCAAAGAAAAATAATATACATAATTTAAATCCATTTAATTAAGATATACTAGAATTATTATTTTTAAAGTGTTTATTAATTTTTAAAATAAATTTAATATAAGCTTTTTTATATTTCTATGTTAATATTTAATTCATTTTATATATGTATGTTGATATACAATTTAATTGAACTGTTAATATTTTTATGTTAGTATTTAATTTGTTTTTATTTGAAATTTTATTTTATATTTTTACAAATTATGTATTATAAATTTAATTATATAATTATTTCAAAAGTATTATTTACTTTTTTTTATGAATATCATTTTCAAGTATCCATTTCATTTGAATTACCAATCAAAAAAGAGATGTTTCAAGAATGTTATCTCTCAATGTCTTTTACATAAATTTTTTTAAACATAAATATGTTAAATTTATATATGTATTTGAAAAAATTAATATTAAATTTATTAAATTTATTTTATTGATAATTATGTCAAAGACGTTCCCTATGTGAGGTCGATCAAGCTAAACTATGTGATGTAGTACCCCTCCTGTTTACAGAGTATAGTTGCAGGATCGATCTTTCAGCGTCATTGTTTCATCGTGATTTTTGTTGTGATTGTATCATTCCTATGAATGGTGTGTATGAACCACTGCATGTTCAAGATGAGGTTCTTCAACATGTCGATAGTTGGCATTTTGTACATTTATATGCTTCATTATGCTTATGTTCACTAATGTGCATTATATATGTTGTGATTAAATGTGATCTTGATGTTCAGAAGAAATTATTTATATGATAGATGTATGGATGTTATTTTATGATTTATGCTATTGAACCTCATTGGGTGATTATAGTGTGATTCAACTGTATATACACAGAGCAAGTACCCTTGAGATGCGTTGATGGTTACAGGTACAGGGTTATTTCTCCACCTAGGTACATAGGTATGAATTATTCCCCAATGATGGTTAATTTGGAGATGTCACATTGGGCTTCCCTATCTATTCCTCAATCATACTCGAATTGAGTACTATATGTGTCATGTTTGACCCTATGTGAACCTAGATCTGAGTTAGGAGTTATTATGAAATCCCTGTCTCATGAATGACCAATAAATGTCTGATTTAATTAATGGTTTGAATTCTATGTTTCCCCAATTGAAATATTAGGAATTTAAATGGTTCTTATATTGGTTATTAAAATACTTTTTTTGTTTTGGGAAAAGGGAAAAATAGAATGAAAATAGAAATGATAGTTGGAATGAGGTTTCCACAGTCCATGAGATTGATTGCAAGTTTTTGGATTAAACTGTGTATGTTTTTGTTCCTCTTCCTGATGATGGATCGTCGAGTGTGATCTGAAACGTCGACACAAAAACATACACAGTTTAATCCAAAAACTTGCAATCAATAGAAATGATGTTAAGTGTTATTTCATTAATTTGTGATTATTTTTAGGTTGAGAAGTGTAGGTTATGCATGATTTAATTGTTATATTTTTGTAATTTAATTGAATATAGGCTTATATGGATTTAAATTCTGATTTAATTTTCATATTTTCGTAATTTAATTGAATATAGGCTTATATAGATTTAAATCGTAAATTTAAATAATATATGCTATTTAGAAATGAATTTAAATGCTTATTTGGATTTTGGGAAAATGAAGGGAATTGAAAATTAAGAAATGGGAAAATGAATTCTATATTGATTTAATTGAAAAGTGAAAAAGGGTAAATAGGAAAAAGGGGTTTTATTTTTATTATCTAATTTTATTTGAGAGGAATTTTGGGAGAGGAGAAAATCCTCTTTTGGGAGAAATTTGAGTTGTTAATTGGGAGAGTGTCTGGAAGGGGAATTCGACGAGGTCAGATTCGTTGGATTAGGAATGGGAAGGGGAACATGCTTGCAAGTGATCTTGTGCATTCGTTTGGCATGCTTGAGGTATTCTCCATTTAAAATTTTAACATGATTTGAAGTATTTTGTTTATTTCTTTTAATTTAATCAATTTCTTTCAATTCAAAAGGTTGGAATAGGATTGGGGGAGTGTAGAAACCTCCCAATGCAATTCAATTTATTAAATCTTATGCTCATTTAATTGTTTTGTAATTTTTTTAAAATCTTCTGAATTACATAGTTATAATGCCCAATTTTTGGAGAAGTGCATAAAATATGGATTTGACCTTAAAAGTGTGGTGTTGTGCATATTTAGAGCCAAAAGATAGTTTTAAAATTTTGAAATTTGAAACTTTAATTTTTGAAGAAATTTTAATGGGGTTTTTGGAAAAAATAAAATTAGTTTTCGGTGTATTGGAAAATAAGAAAATTTGAATGTTTGAATGAAAGTTTACTTCATGAATTATTAAAATAGTTCTTGTGGAAACATGTTAGGAAATTTTAATGAAAATGAATTTTGTACATTATTTTTCATTGGAGTGATTTCTAGATTCAATTGTGTGCGAATTTTTTTGCATCAAAAAAAATTTGCACACAATCGAATCTAGAAATCACGCCAATAACATTATGGATTGTGGAAACTTGATATCACTAATTATTTTTCATGTCACATTTGTTGGTGAGTGTGAAGAGACTAGGAATAAGGTACTAGAGAAGGTATGGGAGTGGCTCCCAATGTGTCTCCAACCCAAAGTGGCAAGTAGGTTGAACATGGGTGGGCATTCATCTATTCAAGTGATAATTAATGAAACACGAGTAATAAATTAACTAAGATAATGGATGCCCCTCTCATGCCTTGAGTGTTTGTAAAGGCTAAGGATGTTTGGGAAGACATGCCAACTTATGGAGCTTACATCTTGTAAGGTCAAGTTCTCACATTTGTATGAGAGAGGTACTAGAATTCGTGCATGACATACTAATGAGCATCGTGATGACACTCCCTACTAGTTCTCTAGCATCTTACCTTAGTGTCTTGTGTGTTTGTGATCTGCCATTGGTGAGTTGGCCCAATGACAATCCTTATGGTATCCTAGTTGTGAGTTACCCCATGATGTTTATGTAATGTGGCATTGGCAATTTTTACCAATGTAGATTGTGATGTGACATTGGTGAGTTTTACCAATGTGGATTTATGATATACCATTTGTGGTCGTACCAAATGAGGATTTGTATTTGATCCATATTGTGTTTTTGGATGAGTGGTTTATATGATGTGCATGTTGAGTGTTTACTTCGTGTATGGTGTATTTGTAAGCTATCTCCCAATGTGTTTGGTGTGAGTGTTGTGATTGTGGCTCATGTGACTATTTCCTTGCATGGTGGGAGTGGATCTTTTGATTCCATGAGGTCGATTGGCGTGGTAACCATTGTTGGGGATGAGAGGTTCAAGGATCAAGATTGATTATGGTACCATGCTCTATTGAGTTTTTTCTTATGCAATTAGTTACTTTCCTTTATGAAAAATGTAATAATGATGTCATTAGACCTCTCCTTGAGAATGAATGTAATATATGATAATGGAAGAGTATTAGATTAGTTATGTGTCTCTGTGTTGGAACTAAGCACGATTATATTATGGATTTTATAATTGTGTTATGCAATTGTTAAAATGGACTTACAGATCTTTTATTTGTGTTTAAAATGAATTTAGATGCTTTATTTCCCTAGTTGTGGGGCCTGGTATAAGTAGGTGGCCATGTTTCACCTAGAACTAACCTAGATTGCCCAAAAACTAGGTCTAATTGGGCAGCCCAATGGGCAACCTGGTAGCATAGTGGGGCAACCTAGTTAGCAATGGGGCAGCCTGTTTTGTAGGCTAAAAAGTTCAAAATTTGGTTATCTCTATTGGGGCAACCTTGTCCTATACTTGAGCAACCTCGTTCCCCATACAAAACCTAGAATGTAAATCCTTTCTACCATAGCTAGCTAGTGATTTTCTTAGCCCAATGCCTCACATGAATAATTTGTGTGCCTCTTATCTTTCCCATTTTGGTTGTTTTCATTAGTTGGACCTTCAAAACCTAGTCAAAATATCTTTATCTTAGAACTTGAAATTCATCTAGGTTATAAGGCCTCATATGGGAAAAAAACATGTAAATAGAAGTTGCTCCTCATGGTCCTGGGGATCTGGTGGTATTCTAAGCACATTTTCTTGTGTTGTCATTGATGACTTGTGGTATCTCTTGCATCATTTTGTGTGCCTTTATATATGGACATTTACTCTTATACTTTAAGTTATATTTCATGTATATAGTTTTAGGATGTTTGAGAATGGTTTTGAATCTCTAAGAGCTATAATACAAATTCTAGGTTTTGGAAGATCTTATATTTTTTAGACAGTCAAATTTCAATAATCAGCAAGTCAAACTTCCATAATCAGTAAGCTCTCTCTCTCTCTATCTATCTATCTATCTATATCCCCTGCACTCTAGACCTAACTATGTTGTGATAGGCAAATTGGTGGATTCAATAGGAGAATATATCTCCAAGGATTATACTACAAAGGAATTAGATAGCCTTTACTAAAGGGATTGCTATTATGGATATAAGATAAAAAAAAAAAGATTCTTTGGATAAAAGGATAATGTCTAAAGGACATGGATTGTTTAAGACATACTTGGACAAGGTTTGCCCCAAATTTACCAAGATCAAAGTACCAAGGATGATGGGATGAGTTAGATAGGATGAAGGATATGGATAGGATAGCCAAGATCATGACAAAGAAGGAAGGATTTATTTGGATGGAATGAGGGATATGTGATGGAATGGATTCCTTAGGGGTGGATGAAGCTTTTGAGCGAGTCAATTTGGATTCCCTGGAGTGTGATTAATAGATAATTTATTTTTTCCCTTCACTTTATATTTTTCGTATGATGAGTTTTCTTCTCTTTTTTAATTGAACTCATGCTTTGTGCCTTGCTTTTGCATTATTATTTATTTGTGTATTTAATTTTTTAATATCATATTTTTACTTTTTTCATTCCAATCTTTCCTTATTTTCTAATTTTCTTTCTTTTTCTATAAATTTTCTATTAAGTTGATTTGTCTTTACCAATACTTATACGCTTTAGATTAAATATTTTACTCTTAGTACTATGAGGTGTACTATCAATAAGTTTGTATTCTTCTACAAAGTTGGATACCTTTTTTGTAACTGTAATCTTTTGCCAACCATGGACTGTGTCCTGCACACATAAAATGTCCAACTTTTTAAAATCATTTTCATTGGTTGCTCTTCACTAAGAGTCATAGCTTTGAGAAAATTACAAGTCGACGGAAATACCTTATAGTCCACCATTTGCTAATGAAATAAGTCGCGGAGAAAAAAAATTTCATCCTCTGAGCATGAATATAATTCCAAAAACCCTTCGTCATTTAGCTCTATCGGACCCAGATCATGCTTCTTTGTTCATTCTTCTTCATAGTCCAAATCAGAGGAAGATGCTTTCTCATTTATGGATTGGATTTTTAAATCAATTACATACTTCTAACCTTTGTTTTCAATGGAGATTGTATTCTTTTTCCAATTGTGATTGTCTTTGGTTGATACCATCCAACCCCAACCTAACAATGCATTATACGCTTTCTTCTTTAATGAAATGACCACAAAGTTCAACGTAAATGTTTGGGTTCTGATAATTACCTTTTGTCCCATTAAAACTCCATGTATCTTAATACATTATTGATTTGCACCCACTAGTTGAAAAGTTGGGGGCTCAATGGTTGGCTTGCTAAGACTTCTCTAAGTGTCTTCTGAAAGTATGCCCACAACAAACCCACCATCAACAATTGTATTGGCGAGATTCCTTCCAAGTATCTCCATATTCACCACCATTGGTTTCTTTATCATTTTAACTATCAGTATCATTGGATCAATCATTTGGTCACCCAATAGTGGAGGTTCAATTATTCAATCTTCATTCTCACCAAATTCAATTGGGTCGTAGCATGCACCATCTCATTCTCACCTGATACTATATCATTTTGAATTTTAGGAATACTTTGGAATAAATCTACTACTTTAATTGGTATGGTGGCTTGAAGTACTTGTCATGCAATATTTTCTTGGATTGTAATTGATATGTTACCATACTTGCACTTGCATTTGAATGGCATCGTTCATTAGCCATAGTATTCTCCACTTTGACCATTTATTCATGAAGTCTTTCTTTTTTTGTACATGGGTCTAGGCACACAACCTTCTTTGCTTGGGCACAATAATGGCCAATACTTCATTTTTCCTTACATCAAACATGTTGACACTAGCCTTTTGCTTCAGACATCCAATGTCTTCATGGTCTATAATTCCACACCATTTACACAATAATTGCACTTTGTCTTGCTTGTTTTGGAAATCCCTCACAAAGTGTCTCCATTTACCACATTGTCAGAATTGTATGATAGGGTATCCTTTGGGATCATATTGTATTTGGCTTCCTCCTCTTCTCTAATTTCGATAACCACTTGGAGATGCATTTTGTGGCTTCGATGGAGTGGACTCCTCCCAATGTAAAGAATACTTGTGTACTCTTGGTCTTCAAATTGTATGGGCACTCCTTTATTGAATGGCCCATAACCTGACAAAGCTCACAAAACATCTTTCTTGGACAGTTACCTTTTGTGTGCCCCCTCAATTTTGCATTTTGTACACCATAGTTTATTAACTTCTTTGTTGGTTTCTTTCTCCACCTTTAATTCTTTCATTCAAAGCACATCCCTCTGCAGCACTTGTATCGTTCCTGATTCATTATCACTATTGTCATCTGAACTTCCATCTTCCTCTATTTTTCTTTTACTATGCGAGGGCATTTTATCTTCATTCTATATCCATTGTTCAATTGTAGGCTTTTGAATAGGAAGAGAGTGGTATTACATTTTTTTCTTAATGACGAAAATAAACCTTCGATGAACCATCTTTTCTTGAGACCATCGGTTGGTTTTGTTTCTAGTTTGCAATTCTTTAAGTCTACAATTATAAGCTTGTACATTTTCGTGCTTACCTTGTTTTGTATTGTAAATTTTTACTACTATTTCATTATCATCACGAAGTAATTTAAACTCTTCTTTGAAGGCCTTCTTTAATCTCTCCCATGTACTTCGAGAGGCTTGGTCAATTTATATGTACTAGTCAATCACTACACCTCGCAAGGTGGCTAGAAAATATCATAGTCAAATTTCTTTATCATCTTTCCCATTTGATGTCCATATTTTTTCATGTCTTACAATGCCTAATTAGATCCTCTGATCCATTGCCTGTAAACTCGAGAAACTTGTGCATTTCTCCACCAAGGCTTACCATGAAGTTATTCTTATGAAAACCTAGTGCCTAGAATGATCTACTTGCTAGGGAGTTTTGGTTCAGACATTCTGGTGCTTCTCTTGCACTCTCAGCCACGTAGGAATCCTCAACTCTTCCCATGGCTTCAACCTTTTGCACACTTGTTTCACCTTCATATTTTCTTTTATACACCCTTGGCTCAACTTCTTATCCTTCAATTGACAACCCTTCAATGCCCCAAAGGCTACTCTCATACAATTTTGTCAAGAAATGTGACTTCGTCTCCCAACTCCCCTCATCTAGAGAAGGTTGTCTTGAATTTTTAACTTGACTATGTTCTTGAGAAGGGCTTTGACTTGGGAATCATATGGTTGTATTTTTCTCAAGTGTTTCTTGTATTCTTCTGCTTCATTCCCTTTGCTCAATGATCCTTAAAGATCGTTTGATATCATGGTCTTGACCACCTTGTGGCATCTTCTCACCTTTATTGGGATCTTAGGGCATGTATCACTCAAACCTGACCCAATTTCTTTTAAGGAAATGGCACCGAATGTTTACTACACTATCTAATCAAATGAATACATGAATCAATGATAGAGATGACAATGCATACCAAATACAAGAGTAAAATATATCTTTATTCGCACATTAAATTATTATAGAAGAACAAAGATGGTCAACCAAGGATCAAAGTTGATCCAACTAGATAATATTACTTTCCTTGACGATACACAATCTATTTAAAAGACCCAACAGTTGCCAAGAACACAACCATTAACCAATTGATGTTTATAACTACCCAACAACCAATTAATACAAACAATTAATATGTAGTTGGATAACCAATATTATTGAAACGTAATAATAGACATTGTATACTATCTACAAGCTTTACATAGCAGGTAAACAAGGCTTCTAAGCAAGCATGGAATGCTAACATAGGAGTAATATAAGAAAGATGCCCCTCATGTGGGGAAAACAAAACATAAATTGTGATATAGAAGGTGAAATGAGAATAGGAGATGCAACAAACATTGAATAATCAAAGGGACTAAAGTGTAGGGAACACACAAGGTAAATGGATAAATAGGTAGGGTGTTCACAATAGAAAGGGCATATGCAAAAAACTTATGTAGAAATTATACAATACACAAGGAAGAAGTGATATGAGCAACACAACATGCACCACTAAAGGTGTCTTTGTATCGTCATCCACATGCAAACTAGGAACATGGAAATATAAAGCCAAGAAAAGAAAGAAAGCGCCCAAATTATGAAGATGATATGTAGGGAATCTAACCAATGAAAGCATTCATCATGTATGTCAAGTCATTTCTCTTTTATGTTGTGTAGCCTCAATATAGAGTGTGTTTGATGGAACAAGTATTATCTCTTGAAGCACATGTTTTGCTTCCATAAGCTTCACCTCATCAAATGAGTGGGTTGTGTACTCATTAGCATTCTTAATGTTTATCTTCTCTTTGTCTCTAAGTTCTTGAATTTTATTTTTGAATACAACTCTTTCTTTAAAACATCTAGGTGTATGATGATAAGTACAAAATAGTTATCCTTGTGTGTTTTGCCAAGTGCTAAGGTAATGAGGACAATTTTTAAAAGTTGTTATAATACCATATGCTTGAGAGGTACAATAGGTTGTTGCAATGTAAAATTTTGGCCTCTAGCTAGTTATGGAAAGGATACAATAGCATGTAAAGCAGGTTTAGCATACAAATAAGCCATATGGATAGCAAGATCAAAGACAAAGCATGAGCAAGTATTAACGTCTCCATATTATCTTCTTGGGCACTAGGTTTACAAAAATAAGCAATGAAAGCATGTGCAAAGCTTTACCATTTAGAAGTATAGATTCACTAATCAATAAGATATCATCATCTACATACTTGTAATTGGTAAGAAAGAATGATTTGATAGGTAAAGCATTAAAAGTACCATCACAATCATTGAGTAATAATTCCTCACTAAGAAGCCTAATGTCATCATGTAATGTATGGGAAGGCAATGAAGTATCCATATGAGCTACATGAGAAAAAAAAACATACATCAAGGTGCATACCATGATGTAAGGAATCACCATGTGAAAGACTATCACGAATACCCAAAAGATTCACATGATGATCATTGTGAACTGCACCATCATGTATAAAAGACGGTAATTCATTACAATGTATGCATCTATAGATGTAAAGTTGTCATGACATGGAAGAGAAGTATCATCTAAATACAAAATGATGTCATGAATAGGTAGGGAAGGTGTAACTTCCTCAATAGTTATCTTATTATATAGCATATGGTAAATCCTCACTAGGTATGTTCTCGTCACTATCACTATCCATAAGTGGAGTATGATCAACATGGGACTCATGGACAAGTGAGGTGTTAAAAGGGAAGGATGAGCACTAACTAAATGAAGGATAGAGACAAGTACATGGTAAACAATACCTCCATTGAGAATGCATCTTCATCCATAGCATAAAATGTCGTGAGAGTGTTGAATATGGAGGGATTATGTCTAAGAAAAGAGGGGAATTGACCAAAATCTGAAATATGAGCATGCATATCAACCAAGGAATAAGACCTAAAAGGAATTGCGAAAGTAGATTATCCTAGGGTAGGGGAGTGGGATAAAATATTTATGTCACCATGCAAACCCAAACCCTAATCAATGTATACTAAGCATATGTAAATGAAATGAATCCAAACCCAAGGAACAATATACTAAGCATATGTAAACAAATTGAACCTAAACCCCATGAAATCTAAAATTGAATGATAAATTAGGATTGTATCAAATCTAAAATCACTAAAAGAAAGCAAGTATAGCCCTTAAGTTGAAACCTAGGGGTTGTAAGATTGGATAGGTTCACCAACACTAAAAGGGAATATAGTGTTTCCCTTAGGTTTAATCTAGGCTAATCAAATAATGCATACAAAATCAAGCATAAATGCACCTAGATTAAATAAATAATCTAGGAATGATAAAGCATATAAATCAGTGCTAATTTAGGAAATTAAATGAGAGGTATTAATAATTTAACTTTGAAAATAATGATGAAGAATAAAGTTGATGCAACGTTGTAAACAAATTGCCTCAATACTAGAATGGATAGTCTTTGTCTAGGGATCTCCTCAAAGCTCATAATAGTCTTTTAAATATCTACCAATCAAATCGGCACCCTACAAGATCAATTCACCCACCATAGGAATCGCCTAATTCACAAAAGTGATCTATAACCTATAGGAACAAACCTATGTACAATGGGCAAATACAACTTATTTTGTTGTAATCTATACTCTTTGTTGACTCTTAAAGGTTGGTTGTATCTAACAATACCTTGGTGAAATCACCAAATCACAAGAGTCAAGATCTTATAGGTCTACCCTTAATTAGAGTGAATTTAAGGTCATGAAAATGATTGAAGACAACACCCTTCAATCATGCAAATGTCCTAAAATGATTAGATGCAAAATTAGATTCCTTCTAGTGGTCCAAAGTAAAGTTTTCCTAAATGATTCTTCTTGTAATGCGTACAATCTTCATGAATAATCAATAATGCTTGGATGATAAAATGGTGCACAATGAAAGCCTTCAAACACTAACATAACAACTAATCACTCAAATATGTACCAAATTGGCTCATAAAAGCTAGTGGAATAAGTGGGAGCCAACAGACATCTAAAACTTGATTTTAAAATTTTGGATCAATTCCACATAGTGAGATCAATCCCACATGCTATGTGATTGATCCAAGACATGAAAGTGTTAATTCCTAAGTGAGGAAGGACTATATGGGAATGGATGCAAAGATACATATAATAAATGGCAACTTTAAAAGAATAAATGCATATATAGATAGGATGAGGTGAGATGTGTGTAAGTATGTGTAAATAGGGTGGCTAAAGAATTGGAGAATGAACCTAACTTTGCACAAAAGTGTCATTTGTCGATATGTAATTGTATTAAGTTATTCTATCAAAATGGACCCAAAACTAAATAGGAACTCACACAAATATGCAAATTTCACCATTACTATAATATAGAATTAACTCAATTACACCACAATTAAAAAATAAAAATAAAATAATATGACCCACATGTATTTAAATCATTTTAATGTGGCCCAAATAAGTTATCACTACAATAATGACATATTTTCTCATGTAGATTGGTAATAATTACAAGATAAGGAATTTGACCACCTTTAAGCAAAGTTATCTTTAAAAAAGAATAAAAAGAATAATATAATTCTTATTTATTTGTTTGCTTACTTTTAATAAAAGATACTACAATGTTGCCATAGCCAGATCTCTATAAAATGACCTACTTGAATGTAAAAACTAGGGTTAATACAATATTACATTAATATGAGCTAATAATACATTTTCTCTGGATGATACTTTTGTAAGAAAGAACCTTGAACACGAGGGGCAAACTCCTACCTTAGGTACATAGAACCTTAAGCAAACTAGGGCTTGAACCTAGGTCCAAAACCCTAAACCACTATAACACACTTGAACTCCGACCAAATTTGCGCTGTTTTTCTTTCTCTTTTCTCAACAGTTCTTCTGCATCTTCCAATGCCTTTTGCCTCTTTAATTCAGCTTCTCTTCCACAAGAACTGATTTCAGCTGCAAAGAGGTAGATTGCTTTTGCTGCTTTTACCCTGCTCAACAAGCGAACTCCTACTTAATTAGCACTAAATTTAATTGCAATACTTGGGCAAATCTTCGCTTTGATGAAAGACAGTATTATTACAGTTAAATATAACTCTCATGTAGGAAGAAAACACAAACAAATACCATGTCTACAAGTTTCCTGCATGCATTCATCAACTTTTATCTTGGTCATGGTCTCTGAGAATAAAATTGTAAGCACCAGTAAAAGATAAAAAATTGCCTTTACAAGATTTCCTGTATGCATTCATCAACATTATCTTGATCATGGTCTCTTGGTGTCAAATTTAAATTTGTAAGTAATAAATTTCTAATCTTTTAATTCCCCAGATTAGAATTAAATCAAATTGCAAGGGAATGGAGAATAATTAAATGAGGACTTTAAAAGCTATAGTTCAAAGTTTATTTAATTATTTATTTCTTTAAGTATGGTGGAGGCCACTCAAATTGTAACTCCTCTTCTAGTGTTTATTCTGGGAGTTGATTAATTAAATTTGCCAAAGTAGATTAAATCTTTTATTGAAAGAAGATAAGCTCGTAGATTTTTGACAAAATAGAAAGAAGTCATTTAGTGGATGCAGGGCTTAAATTTGATGGCCATATGACCGTATTTAGGGATTTTTGCCATAAAATACAATCAAAATTTTAAGAAGATTGTATCAGATGAAAGGAGAGATTTTGGATAGACTGTCAAAATTTATATAGAATTATAATGATATATATATTTGATTTATATATAATTTTACTTACACTAAGGTATATCAAAATGTTTTAAGGGCACCTTTGAATAGATAACCGTCATTAAAAAATTTGTTGACAGGCAAGGTCGACCGTCAAATTTAAGCACGCATTGGATGAATCGACGGCTTTTTTTGGGAAAGAAAAGCGGCAACTTCAGATGCATTAAAAGGCTCGATTGGAAGGAAGGCGGGATTCAGAAATTATGATGATTTTTATCTCTTCTATCGAACTGTGAAGAACTCTGAGGAATTTTTGATTCAGAACGAAACCCCTGGCTCTATTATGATTGGGACGAAAACCCCAGTCATTGAATGTTTGCTGTTACAGGTATCTACGTAGATTTTAATTTGCAGATGAAGACAAATCATGGAAGCTTGGGAGGCTATTTTGGTTCTTCTGATCATTGAAGAAAAAGACAAATCTGTTACCAGCTTCATATAAGACAAAATAAGCAAGTGCCAAAAAAGAAAGATAAAGGGAATTTAATTTAATCGCAGCTCTCCCAAACAAGCTAAAGACAAAATCTGAGGTGGCCAATAAGACGGGTGCAGGATAGGACAAAATACAGGGGCAGAAAAGACAAATCTGAGTCACATAATGGGAACGTGGGATCTAATTGACAATTTCTGAGGTTTATACACTGTGTATTGAAGCATCCTCTTGCTGTTGTGACTCAGTTTGGCCCAACAAACAATTTCCAGTACTGGAAGTGTCTTACTTGGAACTGCTGCACCTATTCTGGGCGATTTTGGAGACCTTTAACCATGTAACTGCTGGTCAATGAAGTTGCAGACTTTTCTGAGTCTTTTCTATAGCATTTCGGGCTCCTTACTGGTTTGTGGCAGCGTCATAAACAGGTCTGGGCAATGTCTGTTCAAGTATATGGCTTGTAGTTTGTTTTGAGATGATAGATTATGTTAGAAAAATGCATCTAGATGCTGCTGCAGCAAACTGGGTCTGTTATCAATGTATTGCAGTCTGATTATGCTCAGGAACTATCAATATGTCTGCTGTTATTAAGAGCCTAGGGTTGCTGTTGCTTGTAAGGTTTTGATAACACCATCATAGAGTGTCAAAGGGGTTTAGTGTGGCAGAGAATCATTTAGCATTGTATTGGATATTCAAGCTGCTAGAAACAAATCTAGAAAGGATTTAATATTATCTACCTGCATGGTCATTCTTGCTCAATGTTGTTGCTTTCATGCATTAAGACTTCTGCCATTTGATTAAACAAAATCAGTCAAACCCCAAAACAATTGCAAAACTATACACCTTCCAGGAAAGGGATATTTCATCAAATTTGGTGCGAGTTTCAAAATACTCACAGGTGCCTCCAAGTGCAGCTAAAATATCTAACTACAAAGATGGTAACTCGAGATGCTATGCTAGACATGATAAAGCTGGAATAAATGAGATTGATGCTAGGAATAAAGCTTTGAACCAGCAAGTTAGATGACCCGTGCAATCTCATGTGAAGATATAAATAATATTAAGATGCGAAACTGTTGAAGAAACAAGTCAACTCTACGCTAACAGTGATATTATCAAGTGCACAAATTAAAGAACAGATGTGAAACTGCTGAAGAAACAAGTCGATTGCTAACAGTGATATTATCAAGTGCATAAATAAATGAACAATGCTTAAACTATATACGAACAATGTAAAATTATCAATACAATACTGAAGCGATGCCAAAATGAAATGAGTTCAGCTATAATGACTAGAAAACAGATGAAAATATGTAGAAAGAAGCAAATAAATCTGATACAAATATACTTAGAATGATGTTAATACAAGCATGCAATTACAAGTTATTTGTGAATGATGCAACAACACCCATTAATTCTGAAATGATGTTAAGACTGAACTAATACATGAAACAATTTGCTATGAAATTGCTTATTATTAACAAAGAAGATGATTACAATTTATAGAGGAGGAAACCTACTGTAGACATTAAATGTCTACCTACTAGCTACCTAACAACTACTGTAGCTATAATTGACCATTAACATAAGTAGAATATAATATTCTAACACCCTCCCTTAATGGTCAATCGTCTAACTAGCCTACAGAAAACAATCTACAGGTCCTTGGTCACAAATTCTTCAAAACACTCTACTGCTATGGAGACCCTCCTTGGATCTGCAGAATGTTGGTGACCAAAAACATCCAAAATAAAACATAAAAAGCTCTGCAACAAGAGACAAGAGTCTGCCACTAACTCTGCCACGTGAGAGAAGTCTGCCACCAACCCTCCCAGAAACTACAGAACTGCTGACTAGAAGTCATCACAAAGTGTCCAGAGCTGTCCGTCTCTGAAACCAAAGACACACTAAGAATAGCGGCCACGATTTTGAGGATAAATCGGCAAACCATCGAGACTTTTGCAGAGGAGCACGACGCCCGAGAATAGACTGCAAGAAGCCAGTTGTGCAGATGTTCACCCCAACAACTCTAGGTGTGACAAAAACAGACTGCAACAAACCACGATTTTTGAGGAAAAAATCGTTAAACCCAGGATTACAAATCATCATTTTTTTTTCGGAAAAAACGGTAAAAAGCAGAGACTAGAGAGCCCTCCCGTACAACAGAAACCCTGACTAGGGTAAACAAGAACTGACCCTTAATTTTTGAGGAGAAAATTATAAACCCTTCAGAAATTTTTTAAGGGAAAAATTTATGAAAACCCATAAACCAGATTTTTTTTTTTTTAAGGGAAAAAATAGTTAAAAAACCCAACAAAGGAATCCCACGCAACACTACGAATTATAGAAGCCTAGAAACAGGTAGCCATCGATTGTCGGCTGAAAAACAGAGGGTTTGGAACCCTAGCCGCCATAACAGATCTGCACAGAAATCGAGGCACGGAAAGCGAAGCACCCAGAAAAATCGGACAACCCATTTGAGATCTCGGAAAACCCACCAAGAATCTGCAATCAGAAAAAAATTTCGACTTGAAACTAAGGCACAAATTTTGAGGCACAGAAAACGAGGTACCCAAAAAAATTTGAAAACAACCCAATTGAGATCTCGAAAAACCCAAAAGGAATCTGCAAGCAAAATAATTTTTCGATTTGAAACTAAGGCACAAATTTCGAGGCACAGAAAACGAAGTACCCAGAAAAATCTGAAAGCAACCCAGTTCAGATCTCGAAAAACCCAAAAGGAATTTGCAAGCAAAATAATTTTTCGACTTGAATAGGAGGGTTAAAACCCTAGCCAAAAGTCACAGAAACCCTAGCCGCCATTAAAAACCAGAGAAATTGCAGAAAATAGTAGGAAAGAGGACAACTTGCAGAAAATGTCTGAAATCACAAGTCACGCCTAGTAAAACATGAGCAAAAGAGCCGTCCATCCCACCAAATAAATCAGAAGTCGCCATCAGAAGAGGAATCGCGGCAAAACGCATGCCCAAGCAAAACGACCTTCATCAAAAGAAAACGCGGCCAGACAGAATACCTCCAAAACACATGCCAACAAGCAGGGACACGCAGGTTGAGAAAACGCCGTCTGAAAACACCAGAAAACGCGACGGCCAGATGAAAGAAGAAAACGTGACACCCTGAAACACTGAAAACACGACCAGAAAGACTGAAAACGTGCGTAGGGAAGAACACAAAGTCGCGCGGGCAGAGACAAAAAATCACGGCCAAAAACAAACGACGCGCCTGGGGTAGAAACGTGATTTTCAGACGGATTCCTCACCTAACCTAACCTACTTGATACTGTAGAAACAGTATATTAGACTAAATTAAACTAATAACCTAATTGACCATTAATAATACAATAATAAGAGCTAACAATACAACCAAAGAGAATAGAAGTTGTAGCTGAAAATGATGTCTAAAACATGGGAATGTTATCCAAGTAAGAATGAAATGTGTAGTTATGCAAATGTTAACTTTATATATAAAGAAAAAAAATAAGGCACGAGACTAAAAGAAGTAAGACCAGCAAGATCACACTCAAGAAATTAAACAATAAGAATCAATGAGTGCAATACTGAGAATAAGAGAAAAACAAAACAAGCAAAGTTTAACCCTTCTAACTGTGGTGTATGTGCAAAAGACAGCTAGAGAAAAAGTCAAATCAGCAATTCAAGGTGAGGAGAAAACTTGTAGATATATGAGCCATGGTCAAACAATACTGTAAGCAGAGCAAAAGAGAGCTTGAGTTGTCAATCTATAATCTGAAAACAGCAATCAGGCAAGATATGAAGACCTCAAGACTCTATGGGTCTCATGTCCCCTTTTTAGAAACAGTGCCATGAAGAAGACCTCTAATCTATTCCCATTTCCCATAGGCTAAAAGGCAAAGCAAAGGATATAAATTTTAATATTATTTTAAGTTGAGCCTAACAATTTTTAATTTAAGTCCTAAGCAACTTTAAATAATATTATTATAATAAAATAAAAAATGTTTTTAAACACATTAAAACAAAAATATTTTTTAATACAAACTAAAGGGAAATTTAATCAAGAGCCCAAATTGGAAAAGTATAAAAGAGAGCGCCTAACCTCATTTGGCATCTTGATTTCATTTTGACATTTTTCATTGTGTGCCTTAGCATTTGAGTTTTTGGCATCCAAGGATGAAAACTCTTGCTTTGTTTGGGGTTTAAAAATACGAAAACCCTCTTGGATTCCACATTTGAGATCAAGGACAAAAAACCTCATTTCCCATATTGGGTGATTCCATCCAGGGATCACAAATGTGCTGATCCGGAAGAAATTTTTTAAGTTTGCATGTTGCTGCTATGGTGTCGCTACGGTGTTGTTCATCATATCTGAGAGTTTCTACATTGGTTTTCAGGACTTTGGAGAGTTATCATATGAAATTTCCAATCAACCCTAGTTGAGCACTACCTTTGGAGGAGTAAAATCAGTAAATTTCAGTCCTAAGCTCAGTTATACAGTTAACAGTTTACATCATTCCCAACCACCAACAATCATCCTTACTGTTACTGTGTTACATCAACCATATAAGGTACAATTATAATCATCAGAAGGTTATATCAGTTATATAAGGTGTTGTTCAAGCATTTTGGACGGTTACATCAGTCATATAAAGTGTTGTACTAATCATCAAAAGGCTATACCAGTCATATAAGATGTTCCAATATTTTGGAAGGTTACATTAATCATATAAACTGTTGTACCAGTCATCAGAAGGTTATACCACTCATATAAGATGTTCCGATATTTTGGAAGGTTACATCAGTCATATAAGATGCTGCCTCAGTTAACAAAAGGTTAATATCAGACATTAATCGTGTTGTACCTGACTTTGAGAACATTAGTAAATCATTTGGAGTGTCTTATCAATGGCCATATTGCACAACATCCGTCATTGTTCACTTGTGAGTTGATTTGGTAAAGTGGTGATTCTGAAAATTCATTTTCTAGCTTGCATATCAATGTTATCATTTTTCCCATCTTGCAATTAAATAAGATCAATGTTGTTGCCACTGTCATATTGATTTCTAATAAGATCTTGTTGGTGTACATTTTATCATCCACTGAACACACAGAATAAAATGTCCAAAGACACTCTATCCTCTCTTGAAAAACCACTGCGTATGCTAAGATTGCAAGAAGATCATATGGCGATTCCAAGGTTTCTTTTGTCGGGTCTCGACGTGTGGATAAGCTCAATGGCCGTTGTGATTTGTTGGTAATAAACAAGGGGACTTACGTTAAAGAACTTTTCACAAGTGTGGGACTTAGGCAGATCTATCATTAAAGGCTTTCTTCACTTAGGACTTTCAATGTGGATCTCAAAAAAATGGCAAAAAGAATAAGGGTTCAGGGGAATCTATTCTACGCCTAAGAACTCAAGAGACAGTAAGGACTCGGTGAAGAGGATAAACCACACTTTGTTTCGCCTCCTGCTGGACAACATACGCAAAATGGGTGCAATCTTCAAGGGGTGTGATAATAATTTTCAAACCTCGAATGAGGCTGAAGTTAAGCTTCCACAATTATGAGCTCAGGCTAACTTTACGCATCAAATGCAAATCATCCATTCGAAGAAAGTATGAGCAATACTTCACCATTGAATCAATACGATCAATCTCTCATTCAATTAACCAACTTTCAAAGCAAATTCTACTTAATCTAATTCTAACTTTAATCTATGGCGGAAGAAGATATGCAACCTCGCTTACTATTTGACAATAAAAGTTGTTCAAAGCATATCATGCATAAGAGCTTTTATTATTCGAAATAGTCTCTATGCAACAATCTCATACTCTGTCTCCACACACATGAAAGTGAGAGAGCATCAATTTATATAGAGTTTCAGAAATCAAATGAAGGGCCGAGATTAAAACAATATCAACGGCCAAGATTATTACAACCAAACCCTAATTAGGGTTTCCCAAAATAACAAGAGTTATCACTAGAAATCAATCAGTAAAGTGGCAGTTGCAGCTATTATCTAGGAGAGGCGTCCTTATCCTTCTGAGCAGCATTGCGTTCGATGAATCTGGACACTACTGCGATGACCTCCTCCATCGTGACAGGTGGCAGCATGCTAATCCGGAATTCGAGTCCGTCCAACTTCTCAGCACATCTGGCAAAAGTACTTTCCCAATCTGCCTCCTGCTTCTCAAAATCATTTTGGATGGCTGAGAGTCTTGCCACTCTCGTAAAATCTTGTCTCAGAAATGGTCCAGTGGCCGAGAAGAAAGTCTCTTGGACTTTACACTTCAACCTCTCCAACTGCATGTCATTCTCCCGGACAATCTCACGGTCGAACACTTCTGCAGCTGTCATGTAAATCCTCTCCTGGATTTCTTTTCCCTGTTTTTCAATTCTGAGCCCATCCACTTTTTCCTTCTCCAACACTTCTTCTCGTATAGTCACTGCCCAAAAGTAATGATGAAAATCATATGCTGCTCCTACAGCAATTACCCTTTTATCAACCAACTCCTCTCTTGGAATGCCTTTCAAGATCCTAAGGCTTGGAATAAGCCTCTCCTGCATATCCGGAATACATTCCCATGCCTCTGCCATATCCATAAGTCTAGAAAGAAATGAAGAGGTCCGTCCATAAGCAAGTGCCAGCTTCTCCATGAACAAGGCTGCTTCCATTCCTTTGCTCGCCATCCGGTCCCGAGCTTCCCTAGCCGTAACCATTCTGTGCTCTACATCTTTAGTCACTTCCTGCAATGAATTGAGGAGAAGAGGAGCTGCTGCATTACCCTGATCAAGTGGCTGGGTCAAATGCTGTATGTACTCCTTAAGGCGTTCAACCTCCTTTTTATACTCTTTCTTCTTAGCCACTTCTTTTTCCAATCTCGCTTTGATGGTCGAGACGGAATTATCTAATTCCGCTACTTCTTGGCCTTTTGAGGTTGGGCCAAGATCTATAGTGGTTATAGCATACTCTTGAGGAGTAATCTTGTCTTGTGGCTTGTCCACTGTGGGTACTGCAATGTGCACGAAATGGCTACCTGTCTCGTCCCTTTGAATAGTAGAGAATTTCTTGGCAGGCTTTTTGACTGCAACTTGCTCTAACCTCGCCAAGAAATTTGCAGTATCATCCTCCTCTTGGGCTTCTGCAGGTTGTTGAATCTTCATTCTCTCTATCAACCAATCTGGAATGGTCGACTGCTCGACTCCATCTTCTACCTGAACCTCTTCCTTATTCAGAACATCCACAACCTCCCTGAGAGCAGAAATCATTCCCTCCTCGAAGTCATTATTCCAGACTTCTATCTCATTGTCTGAACCTAATATTTCCGTGCCCGTAGGTGACAAGGGCTCCTCATCATCCTGCTGAATAGGTTCAATATTTTCTTCCTGAACTGTAGGAGGTACAATTATTTCCACCAAGGATTCATCTATAGTAGCCATCAGCTCGTCAATATTCCGGGATGCTGCTGAACGAGATGGTTCTCCCTTCTGTCTTTTGGAGGCAGGCTCTGTTCTTGGCGCTATTTCTTTCCTTTTCTCTCCAATCTCGGTTGGACCTTGATGAGATGCATCAGCGTTGGAAGAATATGATTCTGATTCGCTCAGTAAATCATACGTGAGCGTTATTCTTCTCTGCCTCATTTCTTGGACCTGACGGTCAACCCACCAGTGAGAGTACTTGACTACTAGCCTCATTAGTGTTGCTAAGTCCGCATGCTCAGGTTCTGACCATTTCATGAGAGGAAGAGGTCGACTCTCCTCGAAACGTGGTTGGATATAGTTCCCATCATCTTGTAACTGATCAGGGACCTGGCAGAATTCAATTGCCCTCATGAAGTCTAGTGACATTCTGGACCACATTCTCCGTTTGACTTCATATTCATTGGTGGCATCAGCCCAGAAGTCTTCCAGTTCCACTCTATGCTTGTACCTTCTCCCTTCTACTATCCGGATATTATGATGTGGGTCAAAGTTGACCCGAGACTTGTAGGCTGTAAATGGATACCACTGTATCTCCAACCTTGCACTCTCAGCTGCTTGTGCTGATGGACAAGACTCCAACATGTTCCCGATGAACAATGGGAATGTAACAGATGTTTTCTTGGTCGGTCTCTGGATGTTCTGATATTCCTCTAACTGTCTCAGGACCTCGAGCAAAACCATCCGATTTGTTGGATAAATAGGCAACTTATAGGGGTTTCCAGTAAACCCTTGGATCCTAATATATGTAAATTTTGGGAATTGGATGAACCAGGACCCATATCTACTGATTAGGCTCTTCGCCTCAAGACTCAACCTCTTGGAGCGTTTTGGTGATATGTATTAAGAATGCATCATGTGCCCTTCTGAAATGAGACTTCTCCTTCAACTGGAGTTGCGGGTAACAATCGTATGGTCTGAGCTCGTTTTCTCCGTTGCCAACTTTTCCTCTGCAAGTTAGTCCTGGATACTTATATGATCTGGCCAACAAGTAGACAACATACGAGCTCATATGGAAAGACTTAGTCTCTTCCAGATTGATTAATTGCTCGTAGAGATTGTCACTTATCATCTGTGACCAATTGAACATTTTCACGCCAGAGGTGATCTCATCTATGAAATAGTACATCCAGCTCTCAAAAAATGCACCCTGCGGGTTGCCAGCTATTCTGTTCAGCATCAATATGATATCTCCAAAATCTTCTTTGAAGTCCGTCCGGCGAGGTCTTTTGGGCATCTTCTTTATTGATGGCTTCGGTTTATCCAGCCATGCCTTGTTAACAGTTGTCGTGCATAAGTCCAGTTGGCTGTCATATAACCTCTTGGCTTCTTCCTTGGTCTTATAGACCGTCCGTGAATGCTCTGGCATGTCGAAGGTTTCTTGGATGGCCACCTCGCCTAAGTGTGCTAGAATTCTGCTATCCGGTGCAATGATCTGCCTCTTTTGAGCATCATAGTGGATAGCACATTCCACCATCAATTCTACACAATCTTTTGCAAGCGGGAATCCTGCTGCCTGGAAAATCCCATTTCTGATCATCCGCCTGGCTATTGGTGTTGGCAATCCATTCTGTCCATATACTCTTCTTTTGAATTCATCGAAGTCGACATGTCCGAGATCAGTGTCCACGACATTCTTCCATTTTGAATTGATTTTAGTCTCCTGCTAGGTACCTTTGCTGGCGAACTTCATTTTTTCCGGTCTCTTTGATGATTCGCCCACAGTAGTCATCAACTTGCAGTCAGAAAATTAACATTAATATGGAGACTTTTTAAATTAATTTATTCTCATGCCTTGGATTTGGAAAATTTACTTTCAGCTGATTAAATAATTAAATTGTTGCGAAAAAGCAAGTTGAAAATAAATGGACGAAGTTGAAAATTTTGCCAAAACTTTTGCTAAGATGAAAGGGCAGAAGAATGGCGAACCAACTTGACTGAACATCAAACCTCAGAAAAGACCACTGGCTGCAAATCAAATTTAAAATCTAATAATTTAGAAGAAGAAGTGCACCCCTCTTGCACAGAAGAATTTTAACTTCCAACAGATAAATCCTTTCTCTTCTTGAGAAAATTCTTCTTCAACATAACATTACTTTTCTCTCTGGAAAATTCGATCTTGCCTACTGAACAATCAACTGCCTGATAATTTCGAGAGAGATCAAATTTCTCTTCAGCTATGTGTGAAAAAAATGAGTTGCTGAAACTCATTATAATGCTGAAGGATTTAATTTATTTAGCAACTGCCTATTCTTTTCTTGATCTCGATTTGTTTTCATTCATTCAAACAGGCAAGTTTCCTTTTATTTTTCGAAAAGAATCAGTCTCGAGCTTATCCAGGCAAATCTCATTAATCTTCAAAAATTCGATTTTTGCTTAAATAATTATCTTTGATTTTTCGAATTTTGAAAGAGAACATTAAATATTTAATTAAATTCGACCTTTCCAAGTTTTAAATTTATGGTGAATTTAATTTTTTTCTTCGGATTTCATCTCTGGCTGGCACAATTGATTTTCTTCCAAAACATCTCTGGCAAACTTCATTTTGTCCAAGGCATTTTAAATTTCCGAGTAGTTGAAAATAAATTATTAAAATATTAAAATATTTTAATTTATTCCAACCCGTTCGTTTTGGATCCATGGCTATTTCGATTTTCCTTTCATTTTTCTCGGCTAAAAGTGTATTTTCCAATTTTATTCTCAATTTCGTCTAGCCAAGTCAAAACTTAAGCCATTCTGTCGACAATTGCTATGCCAGATCCCTATTTTTCTTTGCCATAGCCAACTTTTCTCTTGCTCAGTCGAATTTTCCTAGGCAAAATCCTTGTCTGGATGTCTTCATCGGGCAAATTTCCTTGACGCTTGACAAATTCTTCTTCCTTCTGGCCAAGGGCGATCCTTCCTTTCTCCCTGCCTTGTGCATTTTTCTCTGGCCAAAATTGTCAATTTTTCCTCTAGACATCCAAGACTTTAGGCCAAATTCAAATTTCTCTTCACTTTTGTGCTAGGCACACTTTATTTTTGTCCTTGCCAGAATTCTAACTTCTTTAGCACTTAGCCTCTTGAGAACGTCATGATTCCTAGCCAAAATCTCCATTTTTCATCTTTTAGCCTCTATACTTAGGCAAATTTTCGAATTTGTCTTTTGACTAGGCACCAACACTTGGCAAAAATTGATTTTTTTTTCTTCTTCATAGACCATGGCGGACTTTCCAACCCTTTTGGACAAGCATCTTGGACGTCCCTCTTTTCTAGGGCGGACTTCAAAGAAGTCTAGACATGTGAGGGCGGACTTTGGAAGATCTTGGACATTCCTTCTTTGAAAATGGCGGACTTCAAAAGATTTTAGCATTTGTCTTAACATTTTATCCTTTGGAAATGATTCTCCACCTTTTTAGGCTCTCACACTTAGCAAAATTTCGAAATTCCCCTTGGTAGGCATCAATACTTAGCAAAAATTTTGATTTTTTTTTCCTTCCTCATGTGCCTAGGCGGACTTTCCAACCTCTTGGCATGTGCATGGCGGACTTTGAAGAACCTTTGACACTTCCATTTTGAACATGGCGGACTTTGGAGGAGTTTAGGACATGCAGGGCGGACTTTAGAGAGTCCTTGGATATGCTTTCTCAAGGCTGGCGGACTTCATAACTTCTTGGCATCATCACTTTGAGGCTAAGGTGGACTTCACAAGCTTTTGGCACTTCCTTTCAAGTGGATGGCAGACTTTCCAACCCTTTTGGACATGCATGGCGGACTTTGGAGGATCTTAGGACAAGTGCAAGGCGGACTTTCTATGTTCTTTGCCATTTTTCCTTAGTGCTGGGCGGACTTCACCAGCTTCCAGACATCTTCCTCTTACTGCTGGGCAGACTTTATGAGCTTCCAGACCTTCATACCTTCTTCCTCTTGACATTTTCCTTCTTGAAAATGGCGAATTTTCCAGACTTAACCAGATTTTTCATGAACTTCATTGATTTTCTGTTAATTTTCTGTGATTTTACTCTCAGATCTGACTGATTTTCAATGATTTTTCCAGAATCTGATACCTTTTGGTCTGATTTTTCATGCTTTTTACTTTGTTTTTCCAGATTTTTCAATGATTTTTCAATTTTCTATTTGATTTTCTGAGTGATTTTTCGATTTTTTGAACTTCTGAGTGCATTTTTGGAATTCGAGACCTTTCCAAATATAGAAACTTTCCAAAAATAGAAACTTTTTAAAAATAGAAAAAGCAAAACCCTAAAAAAATAGGGAACCCTGTTTGGTCCCAAAATTGCAAAAATGAAAAAGCAAAAAAGCAAGATTTCCTAAAAAGTAGGAAGTCTCAGAATTGGCCGAATTCACAGGCGATCTTCGTTTCCTGGGCCTTTTGAGTGCTTCCATGACGTCTACGCACTGATTCAAGCATGGATTACTGACTTGAAACTCTCAATAAGGTGATCTCACGAAACCGTTGCAAGGAGACAAAACCCTAAAAACTAGCAGACAACTGGGGGTCCCCATTGGCGATGGGGCGATGTGTGAAAAGGTCACAACAGATATGAGTATGATTTAAAGTTACTTAAGATTTTTTGTAAAGTTTCCAACTTGGTTGTTGCAATCAACATTTGTATTACAAGTTTTTGTTGTTCTAATGGCGTGTGTTATACAAAAATCAGAAAAATAAGAAAAAAACAGAAAATGACAAAAATTATAAGAGGTGTGCATTACATAGGGAAGAAAAAAAAATAGTTATGACTTACGACTAGCAGACCTATCTTTAAAAAATCTATTTTAAAGATACCAAGAGATATCATTCTGAGGCATCTACTCCTCTTAAATCAAAAATCTTGTCAAAAATAGTGCCTCAAGAATGATACCTATTGGCATTTATTACATAGATTTTTCTAAATATGGGTAATGCTAGTTTTAATTAATTTTATTAAATAACAAAAAAAATCATATAAAATATATTAAATTTGTTTTATTAATAATTTATTGTTAATCAAGTTTTGTCAATAATAGAGGTTCTATTTTGTTGAGGAAGGATTACAAAGTATACGAACATTTGAGCTATTAGGCTTTGATATATCAAACTTTAGACTACTCCCAAATAATTAGGAACCACCTCAGTTTTATGACGTTTTATATAGATTTAGAAATTTTAAACATTATTAGATTGTTTCTAACTATTTTTTATATACTCATACATACATGGACACATCTATTATTTTATTTATTTCAGAGTTAAATTATTTTGCTTTAGAAATAAAAATATTTTATTTTATTTACATTATTATGAAGTGGAAAAAACATTTGGAAAACAATATATTTAGGGACTATTTAAAAATTATATTATTATGCAATAGAAAAAATACTTAAAAATACATAGCAATTTTAATTATTTCTTTAATTACTATTTTAAATTTTCTTTTATTTTGTTATGATTTTTCTTTAATTACTAGTTTACGAGAGGGATTTGTGTTATTGTAAATTCCTATATAAGATTAGAATACTATTAAAGCATTATTGTAATATTTAATGGTCATCTTAGTTGTTAGTTTACTTTAGTTAGTTTCAGCTTAATGGTAATTCTACTAACTACACCGAGTCTACCCATGTTAGAGCATACTGAGCAGGAATCTTCCTTTTATGCATTCATGGCCAGAAAACCATCAGATTATGAGTAAACTTGGTGTCATTGGTAGAATGACCATTAAGGGAGGGTTCAGGGTATTAAAGTATTATTGTAATCTTTAATGGTCATCTTAATTGTTAGTTTACTTTAGTTTTAGCAGTTTACTTTAGTTTTAGCAACTTTCAGTTTAGTGTTTTTATTCATGACTGTAACTTTTTAGAAACATCGTTTTGTAATTTATTATATGAGGAGAATCTCCTTTGTTTAATAATGATAATCAATCAATTACCATTTCAAATACAAGAGATTTTCACTGTTTTGAAACAGGGAATAGAAATGAAAAAATTACCTTGGGTCAATTTTGGCATCTGTTACATGCATTGCACTTTCAATTATACGGGATGCAGCACCCTTGAATGTTTTCTCTAATGTCTGTTCCTCTGTTCCATATTTCTGATAACAAATTAGATGCATTACCAAGTCACAGTGAGTATCTGATAACTCTATACATGTTGCATAGTTTTAATTAAATTTAACAGCTATTGAGCAGTACATTCTTTATTTCTTTTCAAGAGGCAATTATTTCAGCAAAAGTCAAAAAGTTAAACCCATGAATGAAAATGAAATATATTGTTCATATATGGAAATAAGGGATACATGTTTTTCATTTTCAATTGAAAGCAAATCTAGATCATGGTCAAATTTATTACCTCCACTGCAATCAATACTGCATAATAAATATCATGCACAAGTGATTCTCTGTCATAATGATCTTTTGACAATCTTGATTTTGTCACAAAGTCTTGCATACTCTGATAGAAATTTCCTTTTTCAAAGTCTCCATATTGTGAACATTCATTGCATAGAGAGTTTCCTAAAATCATAACTGCTTCTAAAGGAACACTACTCTTCAGAGGATCTGCCTGCGACAATCCAAAGATACCAAAACAAGCGAAGGGGCAAACCAGGCTAATCACTTTTCGTTTTTGATCCAATGTTTCTAACTACAAATTCAAAATAGATAGATGCACTATCAACTTACTAGGCGTTTGCCAGCCATTTGGGCCACAGCAACTAACTCGTGTTTGTAACCAGCCATGTATAAAAAGTACACCCGTTGGAAGGCTGCAAGCGCAATCCACAAAGATATTTTATGTCATATATAATAGCTATCAGAAAGAAAGAAAGAAATTATATAAATATCAACAGATTATCAAATGGGTCGATGGGACTCGAGTGTAAATCAAATTACAATAGAAAGAAGCTCAGATAAAAAGACCACAGCATATGAAAGTAACTTAACAGTAAGAGCTGAAAACAAAGAAGAGAGAGGGTAAACCAAGCATGGCCAAACTCTAAACCATAAGATCTAAGTACAAATACAAATGGCCATGTGAGGAAAGAACCCTCAATAAACACGGACATGAAGAAGATCAATCAGTTATCAGATATCATGAATGTAATATCTCCTCCTCCAAAACTGGTGACAGGCTGTAGTTATGGATCATCTCTCTAAAATAAAATCCACATTATGGGATATATGGTTCCAAGTGAACTTGAAAACAACAAAAAGGATATTTCCTGTTTAATTTATTACCCAAGAATGAAAAGACCAATTTAGAACAGAAATTGATAAGAACTAGAAATGTTCCTAGTCATAATTCATTTGGAGACAAAACTTCATTTGCACTGAAAAAATGTTAATGGCCTTCAGCGAAAGAATATATTTCTGATAGATTCAATTTACTTCATGCTTAAATACAGTCTTTGATCCATCAAAATAATTTTGTGCATAGTTTGAAGACTCTCCGAGTTTTCTGCAAGACTCTCCAAACTCCCGAGTCTCTGAGCTGGCCGAGTCAAGTCAATGAGACTCCCGAGCCAAGTCTGCCGAGTCCTGCTCCAAGACTCCCAAGTCTTAGGCTTAGACTTTCGAGTCTTGAGCTTAGACTCTTCAGGAACCTGAACATAACAAACATAGTGGCTGAAATTTTAAATTTTGAGAGTTTGCGGATCATACGACATGTGTAATGTTTGAATTATGACAAATTGATCATCAAATTAGATTTTTATGTTCTCTAAATGCATTTATTTCCTTTTTTTTCTGTAATTATGAGGTTTTTTTTGTCGAGTCCATGCCAAGTTTTTTGCCAAGTCTATGCCGAGTCCCAAGTCCGAGTCAAAATTTTGGGATGCCAAGTCCAAGTTTTCAAACTATGATTTTGTGGGATGATTCACAGGATGCTGATGCTCCACACTGATAAATAAGTTGAAGGTAGGATCACTATGCATGAATAAAACAAGTAATAAGAAAAGCCTCATATAACTTATGATGCATCAGCTGATATAAAGATGGCTCTGTGTGCACAAGAGTGGAGCGGAAGGCAAAAGGGAAAATCTTTTCATAGCCAAGGTCCAACTTCAAGAGGAGTTAGTTGCAGCAATCTTTCATTTCATAGTCAAAATAATATAATTTATGACACAAGTGAAGGAATTTCCCATGAAAACCACTCTACATGCATCACTGTGTTTTCTGAGATGGATTGACCAAGGAATAGATTAGCAAATTCTTATTTTTAGCACAATGTAATTCTATGCCAGTTGATGTTTTCAGTGTTGCTACCAGAAACCTTTGTTTGTGGGATAAATATGTTATATAGAAACATACAACTAGAAATTGGTTCTGATAGATAATGCGGCAAGAAACCCTTTGTTTTGAAATCATAAATACCCTTCCAAATTTGGGAGGGCTATCCGTTTTAGATTTACACATTCATGTTTGTAGAATACAAATAAGGGCACCTTCAAGGGAGTGTGCCTCTTTCAGGACTTTGACCACATTAGCTTGGAAATAGATGAGTCATGAGATAAACCCTTACGCATATGTGGAAAACTCGGTTGTAATGCAGATAAGGCTCTCAAGTTTCAGTGTCAAAGTAGTAATACATTTATGATTCTTTGTTGAATCAACCATAGCTACAGACAACTAGAAAAATCCAGCATTAGAAATAGGAGATTTTGTTAATGAATCAAGACAAATAAGAATTCCGTATTGATTGAAAGAATCAAAGCACAAGAGAAAGTTATCTTTAAATTTTTTGGAAAAAAGACAATGGGGAATCAAACAAGTGAGCAGACACGGGCACTCTGGTGCTAAATAAACTCTCAAAAGATTTCTATCTGGCAATGTGCTATTTGGCAAACAGGGTATTGTGAAATGTTCTTTTCTTTTGTAGCAATGTTGCATTCTTTAGACATTCAAATGTTCTTTTCTTTTGTAGCAATGTTGCATTATTTAGACATTCTCTTACTAGTGGTATCTTTGTTAATTTTGTATTGCATTCTCAATTACTGTCTTTGGTCATTTTTATGGCATTGATATATTTTCTTTCTTTCCTTCTTTCTCCAGTTTGCTTCCAAGAAAAAGTTGAGAAAGAACTAAATAAATTATAGGCGTCAATAATTAACAAAGTATGTCAATGGGACTCAAAAGTACAAGTTACAATAGCTAGAAAGGAAAGAGAATCCAAGAACAAATACAAACCATGCAGGAATAAAATTTGGAAGTGAAAGAACCTAAAAAGGGGGCCTAAACTCTATAGAAGTCAGTACATAAAAAGCCATATAATACAGAATAAGGTCCAGAGAGAGAGAGAGAGAGAGAGAATTTATATTAATGCAAATGAATGACCAAAGTAGGTCCGTAGGGCTTAAAAGGGCAGCAAATTACAAAAGAAAGTAAGAATGTTGAAATGAATTCTTGCAACCAAAAATAACAATCTTGAATTAAAACTAAGAACCAAACTAACATAGTAAGAGGGAAGTTAAAAACCAAACAAGACAATAAAGGCAAAACCATACCATACATAGAGAAACAAATCATGTGAAAGGAAGGGACCCTCATGAAAAGGAACTCTTGATAAACATAGAGAAGTGAACAATAGAGATCAAAGCTTTAATCCGTATAAAGTCCCATAGAAGAGAACCACCAATTCAATCAAGAGAGATGGGATAACACCAACCATAGCAAGATCAAAAAGGAAAGGAGGAAACATCAATGACCAAAAATGTCTCTGATAAAATAGTTGTAATAGCTCAAGGGATTGCACCAATTCAAGAGGATTGCATTATCTCAAAAAACAATGTTGATCAAAAAGATTTTACATTGTGAACTGGATAAGATCTAACTAGATGAGTCTAATGTTTTCCCTTCATTTCTTTGAATTGAAAGTTTGGGGGAACTCAAGAAGCAAGGAATTCAAATAAGCACCACACAAAGACAAAAAAGTTCAACTGCAAAAGGCTTATAAGTTATCCATTAATTTTAATACTTGATTGCAATTGAAAATATCACCATAAACAATAATTGAGAGTGAATTTCAGTAGGAATTGCAATCCATAAAGTCACCAATTATAGGATCCTTTTATGTCGATTATCATAGCTTAAAAGTTCGCTTTCAGTTTTCTGAATGTCTTATTGAGCTAATTGCAGGCATAAGGTTGGTCAAACAAAGATCATAACAAAGTAATCCAAAAAAATGTTGCTTGCAAAAAAGAAGATATGCATAATATAATGGAATCAAGCATATACTTTGAGGAAGCAACTAATAATTACATAATAACCATCAGAGAGCTAAACTTTGGCATTGGGATAAAAAGAAAACTCTCTAACCTTGTAATAACCGTGATCTTTTACAGTTGAGAAGTTTTGGGTGGAAGAATTGGGAAACCTTTTTTTTTTAATTGAAAAATCCAAAACCAGTTTGATTATGTATAACTTCAAAATTTTAAGCAATACACCTTACCTTCCCTCCTGATTAAAGTGGTATGTTGTGCATTGAAAGTGATGCCTTAAAATGATAAATGGTTTACAAACACAAGCTGAAAATGCTAGAATAGGATAGACTTCCTAGCATTGCCTAATAATCATGCCTCATGCATCTTCATCTAAAAAAGGTTGATAAAAAGGCTGATAATGGATAAATTTTCAGGGCATCCACAATTATATATCCCCCTCATAGAGATGCTGACCTGAAATTAAAATTAAAAATAAAATATATGAAAACCTTTGGAAGGATGGCAATATTAAAGATAAAAGAAAGCTATATTATTATGAAAATATCATAAATTTCAAGTTCAAACATAAATCATACCCATTTAAGGTTGCCAGCTTCATTAAATAATTATGACTGCTAAGTCCAAAGCATACTCTTGAGTAAGCGTCATTCTGTTTTGTGCCCAATATGGACCTCTTCTCCAGCACTTATCAATGATATTAGAGGAGGACCTTGAAAATGTTAAGCAGAGGAAAATTAAACAAAGAGAAACTGCATCCACTCTGCAGCACCCATTGACGATCTAGGTAGCAAATCCAAACATGTCCTTGGCCCTATATTACTCCAAAGCATACCTTTGATGTGTTTATATGGTAATAAGGATTTTTTAATAATTAAATTCCATTCTTATTTCATTTCATTCAAGTTTCATATTTCTAAACCATTTGAATAGTTTGTTATTAATTGAAAATTATAAACTGGATAACTGATAATAAATAATGGGACTTAGAGCACCAAAACTTCAACATGGATGAAAATTACCACATCCTCACCATTCTTTATCCACACACCATACAAAAACTAAATTCAAAACAGACAAATCAAGTATCACCTATTTACTCTTTATTGTCCTAAACAAATGCATCGCACTTCAGCTTTCTTAGCCATGAGCAGTGAAGTAGGATTGAAGAAGCATATGTATGCTACTGTCGTTATCGTTAGGTGATTCGCCTCCAAAAAAATATTGATACTCTTGCTCCATACATTGCATTGTCTGCTTCATTTATGCAGCAGGATCTTTAAGTCATTAGACAGTGATTTCTGCAGTAGATGGGCCTAAGAGTGGATAGAAGCCATGAATTGCACCATGGCACACTATTTGTCCTCCTTTGTTGTAATTTACCAAGCAAAAATAATAATGCAAATCTGATTCTTACCCTTCACAAACATTTATTATTTGAATAACAACACTACCAGCCCTAGCATTCACTCAAATCTTAGATACTCAAGTTAAAATTATTGTTTATGCATCAGCAACATCATTACATTTCAAATAGCAAATGATAAAATTAACTCCCGAACTTCTTATTAAAATGCACAGAAAATAACAAGTGTAAATCTCAATATCTTTCTTATTACAATAGAATCTGAAAATGCATGTGAAATAGACTGGAACTCTATTAGACATAACAGCAATAAACTACTGAGAATACCCATGGCAAACAACAAACAACATCAATACAATGTGGCTGAATCCTTGAACAATGAAGCTTCAATGCAACCTTTAAGTGAGATCGTCCTCCAACAAAAGGGATGGTATCCTCTAACCTTTTAAATCAAAGGGATTTCGTCCTCTGATCTCTGATAGATATGCAGATTTTTGTCCTCGGATCCACACACTCAAACACAAGTGCTCAAAACGAATTATGAAAGGAATTTGGTTGAGTGTAGATGATAATGCCTGAATGGACACATTTGCTCCTTTATATCCGTCACAACAATAATGGGTTGGCTACAATGTAAGTCCACAACTCCAAGGTGAACAATAATTATGAGCAGGAAAAGGTCCCACTTTTGACAGTTATGGTGCCAAACCATTAATGACAATACGACAAGTGATGGGGATGTTATGAAGGAAACAAAAACAAAGGTGGGAGTCTCGGGGATCGAGGACTGAAGATACCACAAGAGTCATACCACAGATTGAGGCATTGGGAGTGAAGCAATGGGCATGCTAATAAAGATAGGTCCAAAAGTCCGATGGGGACTAAGGAAAGGTTGGACTTAGACGAAAAAGCATGCCTAGATGGGGAGCTCTGAAATTTTGACAACTAACAAACATTTAGAAAACTGGGCATGCTTTCAAACTCAAAGACTTTATATAGACACTAGGGGAAAGAAGAGGGAAAACACGAACACCAAATGAGACTAAGGGAGATGCAGATAATAGGAAATGGGCAATTTGGTCCATAACATATATTATTACAAAAAGGGGACATGACAAGTTTGCGCTGCTCAAAATTACTTACCCTCAAGCAATGCAAATTCAAATATTCCAAAATTCTTGTTTCTTTCCAAACAACATCCTCTATAAAAAGGTTGTTCCCATGAACCTGTTGATTTGCGATAGCTCCACATCCCAGAATTTCCACCCTTGTGACAATGATGGCATTCATTGCCCTCATAAACAAAACTTCACAATCTATGAACACACAATGCTCTCCCAAGTGCAACCATCTAACCTGTGTTGATGTATGTTCTAAAGCACGTACCCTCAAGTATGCTTCAACCCACTTAATATTTTTGTTGGGCCAACTACTTGTAGCAGATAACCTGTACTAGGAGTGACCACTGCACTTGTCAATTGAAATAATGTCTACCAACAACTATTGGGAAATCTGATACCTCCCTTATTAATAATTGTTTTAGGCAACATAACACACATTGAATCCATTAAATGGTAAAAAGGTGATGCATATTTATTCATCTTATCTGCAAAAACATAAATGTAATCTTTACCACACACTTTAGGGGGACTCCACATGGAATCCATGAATACACATTTCAAATCTTGATGAGGAATAAATAGAGGCTGCATCAGACCCTCCACATGAGTCTCTCTCCCTTTTTCCTACTATTTGTGTAAGATCTAGAGTGTCATACCATAGGCGTGTTATGCAGTGTTTCCGAGATCTTTTGCTTCATCTTAGACCCACATACTAGAAGGATTCTATTCCAGTCTTGGGATTCGACAATTCCCTATCCTTAGTCTTTCTTGTGATGTAGTCTGCTTCTGCTACGCTACTCTAATGGTAGCAAAAACTGAGAAACTTGAACTAAAAAATATCCCTACTCACATCTCAAAGAGGGGGTTATCAATAAACCAATGGAAACTAGAAGGAGATTGAAAAGTATTTCTGCTTTCCTGTTTAAACCATTCTCCATGCTAGTCCAAATCCATGCAGTTATTCTCTGAAATAATCATTTCTGATTCCCAATCAATTGTCATCCTCTATTTGCTTTGTTTATTGACTTTTAATTCTCTGCCTAACTCTCCGAAATAAGCTCAACCCTATACTTGCAACTTCTGATATTACTAGAAGTTGTTCAAATTCTTCTTGAAATCTATTAAGCTCTTTGACCATCTGTTCAATTTCCTTAGCCCTTCATTTTCTTGCTTCCTAGCAATCTTTTCTTCAAACTTAGACTTAAGCTCCCTAGTTTGATGAATCTTATGTTTATCCATGTCTTTATCCAGGATGCCAAATATGTTACGAACAATGATATTAATTTCATCACAAACTTCAAAACCTCTTCTTGCATTGCGCTTGCCTTTCAGCTGCCATTTGGGTACACCTGTATTGGCAAACACATGTGCATTCTCTCAATTGAATTAGATCTCCACAAAGGATGGGAGAAATTGTCCTGGTCAAACTCAATGAGATTATTCGCTGCCACAATCTTCTATATTCCCATAACAAACTCACCATAGATCATAGGCAACGAATGCATATCCTTGATTGTCATCGTTGACAACCAGTACAACAGCCAGTATGTTGCATCCTCTGCCAAGATGAGTTGCAAAAACACCCTGGCTACCAAGTCCCACTACTTGTTGCATAACCAATTCTGCATTTGAGTAAAAGGATCTATTTGACATTTATTGCAGGTTGTATTCTTAATTATTTTCCCATGCTTAGAGCAATTTTCCTGATGAGAAGATTGCCGGAAAGACATACTCTTAAGTGCATCTATGCTATTACTGCCTCCTTCAAATTTTAAATTGTACTCATTAAAATGCTTACCCTTTTCCTCCTTAGTGAAGTTATGCGGGCTAACCTTTTATAATTCTTGGGGAATAGAAAGATAAACCATTACATCTTGCAAACCCAAGACCACGTGATTTGTACTAGCAATGTGATGATCTGCACCATCACAAATCAAAAAAATATCTTTTCCAGCATTAGGTTCCTTACCTTCCATCTGCTTCTTCTCACACTCTTGCAACTTTGGATCTTTCCTCCTTATTAGCATGAAATATCCTTGGGGAAACTGAAGGATACAAGGGCTTTTTGGCAAATGTTGATTGTTCTTGTTGCACAGTTCAATTTTTGCTCTGTTTGTTATCCAAACTCAGTCCCAGAAAGAATTAAAAAAATGGGAAACAATGGCTAATAATTTTCACCCCTAAGAGCAGACATAGAAAGGAAGTCTTTTAATGGAGATGATCTGGTATTCAAAGACAGGCATGGAATCAATGCATTGCATGAAGTATTTGCCTACGCCTCTGGAGATTGTTGAAGAACCACTGTTCTGGCATTACATTTATCCTGACACCTTCTGGTAAAGGACAGATGCACACTGCGGTGGGATGGCAGGACTGATAGCTAGAAAAAGAAGAAAAAAACGATTAAGGATTCAATTCCAGCACAAATTGTTCTATGCCAAAGCAATAATGAGGATCCTTCAAAACCCAGAAATACCCATAGAGTCCCCATCGATCAAAAACACTAATCAATCATAATGTACATTAATTGAAACTCAAAATACCTGGCAAAATTAACAATTACCACAAAAAGGAAATTCCATACTGACGGAACAGCAAAAGCATCTATCTTACTCAACAATCATCAAATACACCAAAACACCCACCATAATGGGTTAATCAACTATGAGCCCTCCTGGTGTAGATGACTTGAGAAGGCTCACTTTAACTTGATCTTGGTCACGAGATTGGACACACACGCATATATATATATAGTCATCTACACCAGGAGGGCTCATAGTATATATATATATATATATGAAAAAGTCCACTTGCTCTCACAAAAGGCGTCTCATATGCCCAAGAGGTGTGCTGGCTAGGGTGTGTCCTAAAAAATGACCTTTTAAAATAAATCAGAAATCCAAAACATCCAGAATGATTTCGATTGATGAAACTCCCAAAATGCCCACACTAATAAAACCTATCACACTTTTAAAAATATCTACCTAAATAAATAATCCAAACAGACAGGCCGTTGATTGCATGGGGTGTTGATATTAGGGTGGCACAGTTACAGCAGCCACCTAGGTACAAGCCCTGCTGGGTCGGTGTGTGCTTGTGGGCTGCATGCGCTTGCTGAGCTTGCCGGCGTGGACCCCGTGATCGATGTGGGATAGAGCCCCTCGTGTGCTCAATTGAAGCCAAGGGACCATTGGTTCTTTCAAATTCACAGTTCAATTAAAACCAGGACTTCCACTACTTGAGATTGAGCTGGCAAGGCTTAGGGCTCTACCATCCCATAATCAACATTCCAGTTAAAAAACAGAACCATATTCAACACGAAGTTCTGACAAAGGCATAAATCAACGGTACAAGTGTTTTTTAGGGGGGGCCGAGCGTGGAGGGGCAGGGTTCACCCACCAACCAATCCATCATAATCAGTACCATCATAATTTTATGGTATTTTTCATTCTCTAGAACCAAAAAAAGAGAGTACCCACCGTGAAATATAAGATCTCCAGGGTTGACGCCTCTCTGCTTGAGCTCATTCAGCACATCAGTTTCGTGCTTGGAAGAATAAGCCTTCTTTGTCTTGTTAATCCCACTGGAAATGCTTGACAATCCATTCTTGGTGGCATTAAACAGCAACCCAACTCCTTTCTTTGCAACTGCTGAATTCATTGTCACGTATTTCTACTCTTCCTAGTCAGATCTCCTCTGTAACAATTGATTCATACAAAATGACTATCACTCTCATCATCACTGCACTGAGATTGCTGTGGAATTTTATATCGTTTAATAGCGTAACTCATAATCTTCATAGAATCTTCTTACCCATTTTGTATACTTCTTTATATTACAAAAGAGAGCAGAAAGGAATCTTACACAAAAGGACAGGATGCTTATAATACTATAGTATATAGTCTATTCAGCTCACAGCGCGTACCTTGATCTGAGATGCAGAAAATAATCTAAACTTTGATGAAGTGCATAAAGCATGCCTGAACAAATCTAAAATTAGATTTATTTAATTTATAAAGCTGACTACTCAGCATATAACTTTTACCCTTGAAGCAAAAGAAATTTTTGTCAAAGATAAGGAAACTCATACTCGAGCTCATCATTGTTAGAAATTTCATTTTTATCATTTGGTAGGGTAGGTTAGTTACATCTCAATATGAAAGAAACCTGTTATCATATGACTAAGCATAGTTTTGTTGTGCTAATCAGTCCACCAACCGAGTAGTTCATCTCACAAAAAAGATAATTATGGAAAATTTATTTGTTCATTTCATGGACATAACATTCAACAAGACCCTCAATCACCTTAGTGGGTAACACATATTTTTATTTAGCTCGTCCGGGTAGCGGAGTTGGCTTGAGTCATGGATTTGCTCCCCATAGGTCTCGGGTTCAACCCCCCACTCTCGCGGTTGACCGGTGGGCCTGTATGCGGATACCCTATCGCATAAAAAAAACATATATTTTTATTTGTACTTAGCTTTGTTGATATATAGTGTTTTCTTTTATAAACTCGATTTTTTATTTTTTATTTTTAAATATTGATTTGATCTTGTATTTAAGTAAAACTTCATTCTAGTTAATATTTTTTTCCATTCATTTATGATCATTTCATCTTGGATTCTAATGCATCTTTTAAATTCAATTTTTTTTGTTTTTCTAAATATTTGCCTTTTCACATTTCACAAGTCTTAATTTCATCTAAAAATTAGAAAATGGTAAAACCTATTTATAAACAATCGAAAATGAACATCAACAAACACAAGGGAACACTTAGGATCATCACAAACAACATTTCGGACAAAAGAAAACACGTAAGAGTAGTAGGAAGACCTCCATTAGCAATTTTTTATAGTGATAGCACACAATCTTCTTCTCAACGCTCAAGGATACACACACTTCATGCTTGTCCAATACCTTTGTTAAATTAGCTTAGGAATTTGACTACTAAGGTAGATCTCCTAATGTGCCATAGGTATCCATTCTTCACTGGGTTGCAAGTTACAAGTTTATGTTGTTGGTGTGAATAAGTCTTGTACCTAGTTAATTCTTTACTAGGGACTTAGGGGACTTAGTTCACATGTTAAGTTTACCTAGGATATAAGAATTTTCTACAAGTCTTAGTTGTCTTATCTAGACTTCACATCATCCTAGGTAGTTATGAGTTAGTTGTCTCATGTGATAAGATTAAGACACTTGTCATGATCTTGTTTTATCCTATCTCTCATCCTTGTCTTTATAAGTAAGGCATCTCTAGCATATTTTCCATAGCATTGTTTTGTATTGCATAGCATATTGATCATATTGTATCATATTGCAATTCTTGTTTGGTGGAATAGCATCTTCCATTGTTACTTCTCTCTATCTCCTATGGAGGTTATTTGGTGTTACAGATTGAAGATCTCGGTTGCTCACTTCAACATGGTATCAAAGCTTTGAATCTAGCAAGCCCCTTTCTTTTTCTTAGAGAGTTTCCACCATCAAGTCTTATTGTGATTTGAGTTTCTTTTCTGGTCTTGCAAATTCCCCATATGCTCTTCTCTTACGTTTCAATACAATCTTGAGAATCAGAAAGGGTTTGTAAAGATTTGTTAATCCTATATTGCATGTATGCATTTTGGTGAGATCTAGTGATTGCAACACTTTTGGCTATAGTGGTAGTATTTTAGGCTATCCCATTACATCCAGGAGGTAGCCTATATTTCAAAGTAGTTTGAGTCAAAACAAACCCTGCCATCGCGTCTGGGAGGCTCAAAAACCTAAAGATTGACTACCCAATCATCGATTTTCAACACTGTCAATTGGAGGCTGAGGCAAAAAAAATTGTTTGGGCAAGCTATTCAGCCCCTCGAGCAGATTGTCATTACTATTTTCGCAGAATAAATTATTGCAAAAATAATATTTTTGTGTTATTATATTTTCTAACAAATTTTTTTTATTATCGAAGAAAACTTATTGTTGTTTCCCGCAAATATATTTTATGTGGTGGCCATGAAAATATTTCTACAACATTTATTATTTTCTATGGACTGGCAGCATTTCTTTTGTTGTAGACTTTAATCCTAATTTGTAGGTTGTAGCCCTTGTCGAGCTCATACTCTTCGTGTCAACTCCATTGCTCCAGTCAAGCATTCACCGGAGCTTGCCTTTCTACCGGTGGCTCTTCAATATTTTCGTCGATCCCTTGTCGACCCGAGCCCCCTATTCGTAGTTCTAGTCACCTATCTTTTTGGCCTGAGCTCTTTTTTTGCAAGCCCTCTCACTTCACTGTAGGCCTTCACTTACTAGCTGGCATTTTTTTTATCGGGCTCGCAATTTTCATCAACGGTCACTTCCTTCACTCCCATCAGCACTCATGTTTACTCGACATCAAATCAGTGTACTATCTGTTGTCATTTCACTCGATCTACCATGGTGTACAAGGTCCCAGTCAATTCAAATCAACATTATTTATGGGTATCTTTGTCAACATCAGATTTGTACTCCTATGTCATCCCTTCCTAAACATGTCTTAAGTAAAATCTATAATCACTGACAAGAGGTTACCTTCGGTCAAGTCTTCGGTGCATTTGTTGGTCGACGATCTTGTCGAGTGAGCTCTAAACTAGTACCTAGTACCTTTGTTAGCATCCCGCGTACACTTTCCATCGGCTGCTTTGGATCGACATCTTCTCAGAGTTTGTATCATTCATCCAATAGTTGGTCTTCTAGCATCGTACTTCATCTACATACCTGTCACTATCAATTGTCTTTCTGTCTTTAGCAGAGCTCACCTGTCACATCGCTTACTTGTAGGGTATGAAGGTTTCATTTATATCGATTGTGTTTTTTGTGTTTATAAAATAAACTTTGGTTGTAAATTTTATATCAGTTGGTCTCTATTTAAAGCCAACCATTAAAGTTTTTTTATGAAAACTTGTGATCGGTCGACTAGTGTCAGGGGTGGCGCAACCTTTGGGCCACCCCCCCCACCACCACTTTGCCAACGGAGCCACCACCACTAACGATGATGATTTTTTTTATAATTTTCCTATGTTGGTGGTCATATGGCATGACTAGGGGCAGTATTTTTTGCTCCTATTTAGTGATGATTTTTGCACCTATTTAGCATTAAAAAGTCCCCCTTCTAGGGATTTTTTTTCATTTTTGCATAACTTTTTATCCAAATGGAAAAATTTTGCAAACGAAATATTTTGAAAAGCTAGCAATGTGTATTTTCTAGTGGTGCAAATGATTTTCAGAATTTTTGTTGTTTGATTACATTTATTGCTCGTTGAAGTTAGATGTTTAGTTTACACTCTCAAGCTCATAACTTTTTCTTTGTTCCTTCAATTTTTGCGATTCTTGCAACGTTGGAAAGGTCTCTCTAAGCTCTTCAGAGTTACTCATGCACTTTTTCTAGATTTGGCCCTTGGTATAATTAATTTAGATTTTTGTGTTTTAACACTCTAGTTAATTAGTTGGATATTTTGGCACCTAAAAACTTTTTGTTTGCATAGGATGGCTTCATTTGAGTTGCTTTATATGTATATCCAGTATTTTGTCCTTTTGGGAATTTTGAGCATCATTTGTAAGCAATTTCTTATATGTAAATGCACTGAAATAAAGTATCACACTCTTGTACATGTATTTTGGGGATTTTGCACATAAGGTTGTGCCATATTTTGTACTTGCATTGTATTATAAAGTGCCATGGTGGGTTGTATAGTGCCTTTGTTATTTTCCATCACACCTTTGTCAAGTGAGAGTCCCTCCACAGCAACAAAGAATCCATGTGATTCTTGCCTCATGCATGTGTGCTTTATTTTGCACGCCTTTTTCAGTTGCAATTACTTTCTTGTGCACTTTCAGATGTTGTTTCTTCTCCTTCATGCACTACATGGTGATACACAAGTTTTAGTGGATCTGTCATGCCTCTCCCAAGTCAACATTATGGGGGGTTGTGTAGTGCCTTTGTTAATTTTCATCACACCTTTTTCAAGTGAGAGTCCCTCCATGACAACAAAGAATCCATGTGATTCTTGCCTCATGCATGTGTGATTTGTTTTGCATGCCTTTTTCAGTTGAAAGTACTTTCTTGTGCACTTTCAGATGTTGTTTCTTCTCCTTCATGCACTACATGGTGATACACAAGTTTTAGTGGATCTATCATGCCTCTCTCAAGTCAGCATTATGGGGGGAATTATACTATTCGTGCTAACACTTCCTTGGTTTCGCTTTGAAGTGAACTATGTATCTAGTATTTGTCCCTATGTACTAGGCAGATGTAGTGGTTGGTTACCCATTCATTTCGGTGAGATGGAGCATTTACCATATAGACACTCTTGCATTCCTTTTTGTGGAGGCAACCTTTCATCCTCAGTTGATCAATATTCTTTAGACTATTGGCACCTATATTTTCAACTTACATTGGTTGAGTAGTGTCATTAGGGTCACTCATGAAGATTCATGTGCCATCTATATTTTCAATTGAAAGATGTTTTACCTTTGTTTGCCATCTTATCATTGTTTGAGTAGTGTCGTTGGGGGCACTCGTGCAGATTGTTGTCTTATTGATCCTAATCATCCTATTTTCAAGAGAGGTTCTTCAGTTATAGCACTATAGCAGTCATCCTTCGACAATTGTTTGCAACTTCTTCCTACTTCATTGATGTTCTTCATAGTCCTATTCTTTTTGGGACATTTTTCTTCTTCTTATTTTCTCTCTTTTGGAGAGGAGTTTTCTCCCATAGGGTATTTCTCCTTTTATCCATTTGTGATAGTTTTTTGTTTTATACATGGGTACCTCATCAGGGCTTGTTGTCAGGACCCATATTTTCCATCTTTTGCATTGGTTTGTTCCTCCCTAAGTTGCACTTAAGGGGGGGTGTTGGTGTGAATAAGTCTTGTACCTAGTTTTTTAAATTATTTACTAGGGACTTAAGGGACTTAGTTCACATGTTAAGTTTACTTAAGATATAAGAATTTTCTAGAAGTCTTAGTTGTCTTATCTAGACTTCACATCATCCTAGGTAGTCATGAGTAAGTTGTCTCATGTGATAGGATTAAGACACTTGTCATGATCTTGTCTTATCCTATCTCTCATCCTTTCCTTTATAAGCAAGACATCTCTAGCATATTTTGCATAGCATTGTATTATATTACATGGCATATTAATCATATTATATCATATTGCAATTCTTGTTTGGTGGAATAGCATCTCCCATTGTTTCTTCTCTCTATCTCTTGTAGAGGTTATTTGGTGTTGCAGATTGAATAGGATCATGGTTATACCAAATTGTGCCATGACTATTATCAAAGAGGAGAGATAAACCCTCAAATTGGTCCTCCAAATCTAAAATGTGACACTCCACGAACAAAGATGCAATCTCTGATAAATAGGAATCCCAATCAAGAAGACAATGATATATCTATTGCAATAAGTCATTGGAATTTCTCAATGAATCATCAACAAACAAGGAATGTGTGATCTCAATAGGAGAAGTGGGAGTTGTAAGAGAAGTCTAAGGATCATCAAGATGCTCAAGTAATGTATCATATTCAAACTCCTCTAAGGTCGCATCATCAAAGGGTATATTGTCAACATCATCGAGTGGAATGAGGAAATCTAATGCATGATCAAATGGGAATGGAGCAGTATGTGGATCTCCAAAAATCTCTCAAGCCTTGGTCCAAACTGTGAGTGGGCACAAGATTCTTAAAAGATGACAATAGGTCTCTCTGAAGATGCTTGCACTAAAACTAGAACAAATCAATCCTATGGTATGATCATTCTTATTACCTCAAATTGATTTATTCCATGTTGTCTCTAGCTTAGGAATGAGTATATAAAGATGAGGCAAAAGATTAAGCCACCTATAATGTGTTAGGATGTCTTTTTGCCAAGACTCATAATTGTCCATAGTCAGCATGATTACAAAAGGATGGGTTGCACAACCCATTATTACAACGATGATACACTTCTTGAATGATTAAATTTGAGATCAATACATAAAATGAGCCTAAAATGAAGTATAATTATCAAAACAACACCCTCCCAACTACGAAAAATATCCAAGTAATTTTTATGATACCCACCAAGAAAGTAAAATTAGAATATACTTGGGAAAAATAGGAAAAATTGCATGTATGGCTAGATAGATTTCCTCAATACCTTTCCAACATCGCAAGAATCACAAAAATCAAAGATTGTGGCAAAAATTTATGAGCTTGAGAGCCAAAAAGTAATATTTGGCTTCAATCAACAATTAATACCACCAAATAGCAAAATTTTACAAAATAAACTACATCCTTGGAAAAATGAGAGAACCATCTTTCCGGTAATATCTCATTTGAAAAAAAGGCCTCCTAGATTGCAAGTTATACCGATTTGAAAAAATGCCTAATTAGGGCTATAGGAGATAAAATTTAGCCCCCTAGGCGCTAAGTGTCATGCTCTCGGTCGTTAATGGGACAGTAGTGCTTAATTTAAAAAAAAAGATATTAAGCCACCAACTGGTGGCAGAGCAATAGCTCCCACACTTTGGTGGTGGTAGTTCCCCTATTAGGCAAGTGAAAAATCAAGGCTAAGCCCCCTCCCCACTAGTGATGGTCATAGGGATTTTAAACCTTGTGACCAAGGACTTTGGGCTTTACACACCAACGTGCATGACCCAAAATATTTAAAACAAAACTTTTGTTTATTAAATAAAAAACTCTATGTTTAAAAAAAAATCATACCCTCATTTGACTAGACGTGACCGACCAAGTATGCAAAGAGTACAAAGACCTACACAAAAAGGAATATGCTCAAAATATGTGCAAGAATATACCAACTAAGATTCTACTTGAATGATAGGACTGCAATGACTTCTACGAGTGGTATGGATCCATACTGTACGAATTTCGTACAAGTGTATAAACGAAAATGGTGACACTTTTTTGAAAAAACCTCTAATTCCCTTGGGACAAAATTGTTTGATTTTTATTATTTGATAGTCAATCTTTAGGTTTTCGGGTCTTTTGACTGTGATGGTTGGGTTAGATTTGGCCCAAAGTGCCTTGAAAATTTAGCTACCTCCTAGATCTAGTAATTGTAACCCTCAACTGAAACCTTTATAGATCAAACAAAACATAACGAAATTTGATGAAACAAAAGGCATACTTGAATTTCTTTGACACCATGGATTCAACTATGAGGTCCTCGAAACCCCAAAATACACCCAGAAAAATCTTCAGGATAAGGAAAATCTCCTATATCTAGGAAGGAAACTGTAACACGAGAGCTTTGATACCATGTAGGAGTAAATGGTGACTCTCAACACCCCTAAGAATAGTGACTAGACCAAAATATCTTCCACAAGAGATAAAATGGAAAGAATAACTTGTTATGACAATGGATGCAATATTACAAGAATATGAAATGTGCATATGATGCCTTGCTTATAAAGGAAAATTGTGAGATGGGACTAGACAAGATCTTGACATGTATCTTAATCCTATACAATGAAACAACTATCTCAACAATATTAAATGACCTAGGACACAAGTATTAAATAAAATCCAAACTAGATAAGATATGATAAAATCTTATCTAGACAACTAAGACTTGTAGAAAACATACCTAGGACCGAAATAAACTTAACATGTAAATAGGGCCCACTAATTAACTAGTTAGATAAAACACCTATTTGCACCAACAATAATGAGCTAGGGTAATTTTTTATATATGATCCCCTAAACACATATTTTGAAACCTTTAGCACATTATTCAATGAGTAACAACCATACTATAGAAGAGGCATTTTAAAATTAAATTTGAAATACTAAAGGATGAGATCATGGTTGTAAGTTCAATCTAGGGGATGGACCACAAATGCAATCCAATCTAGAATGAGCAATGCTTTGAACCATGTGATATGACATAACAAAGTGCTAGATTCAATTTTAGGGTCAATGAGTGCACCAAAAGAGGCTAATTAAGTTATAGGATGATATATTGAAGGCATCCACTCAAAAGTGACATAAAATGAGTGTAAGTAAGTGCAAGGGTGTGCACCTTTCTCTACACTTTGGCCTCACTTTTATGTGCATGAAAATGTAGAAATAAATAAAACAAAAACAATATAAAGGATATGAAGCTTTTGAAATTTAAGTCATTGGAACAAATATGTGCTTTGAACCTATGAAGATAACCCCTAAAGTGAGAATCAGACCAATAATAGTGTTCCCTCCTTGAAATATATGTACTACAAAAGAATGCACACAACTTAAGGAGAGGAAGAAAAATAGAACACGGAAAAATGAGCATAATATGAAAATGAGTAGTCAATGTGGACCTTTTATATACTTACATGTGTGTATCATCAATGCAAATGAAATATGTGCATGAAAGGATGTCCCACATGAGTAGGCATGAAGAGATAGAACCCTACAATGAGAAACAATGCCTTGCCCCAAACTAGAAAGTTTTAGTGAAAAATATGGAAAGCACATGAAAATAATGAATGCAATAATGTTGGGGACCACCTGTTGCTGTAACAATGAGATGGTTGCCCTGTTTGTAGGGCAACCAAGGTTCAAATCCCTGCCTGGACCTTAGCGGTGTATACTGGTTTGGTCCCAACTTGGTATAGAGGTAAAATAAAGTGGCAGCTAGTCTTGGAGGATGTGCAGGTGATCTTGGCGGATGTGGTGACTAATCATGCTAGAGGTGTGTGCTGCTCACGGATCTAGTTTCCTTTCGGTGTGTGCTGCTTGTGGACTATGGTCAAACCCACTTGGGTCGCATGTGCTGCTCATGGACTATTGTCAGACCCACACAAGTCTTTCATGCCTGGCTGGTACTGTATCAGACCCACGCGAGTCTTTCACTCCTTCTGCCTGATTGGTCTTGGAGAGATAAGGTTGAGGATGACACAAACTAAGGAATGGTGTTGGATCCAACAGGGAGTTCGGTGGGACTACTAGCAGGCGTAGCATTGGGAGACTAGTGGAGGTGGTGGTTTTGCGGGATGTGGCCCCTCAAATGTGGTCACACTAGTTCATAGCTCCAGTCAAAAGCATTCAGTGTGCTGCCCCTTGGAAGTGATTCACTAAGCAAAAAAAAGAAAAAATAATGTATGTAATAATGTGATGTGTACGAAAAACAAGTAATACATATACTAAGATATTAACCAATAATTTTAATGGAATTAGGTGGAAATAAGTCTATGTAAATAAGACTAAAATATATGTATTGAAATTATTAGTAGATATATGTCACCATTTGACTACTTTTTAAAACAATGGTTATTTTTAGGTTCTTGACAGGTGTCTCATTGGCTCATATTTGATGTATATTCCTGATCTTGACAAAAAAATGAATTGGATTAGAAATTTCAATTATTTCAAATACATGTATTATGTCATTATTCATAACAATATAGTGCCCAATCACTCCAAATTATTAGGGGACTTAATACATTTTTAATTTCTCTCATTATTAACATTTTTGTTTACAAGTTATATATATTAATAGGAAATGTAGAATCTAAACCATCACCATGCAAGTTATATATTAATAGGAAAATTTATCTCATAGATCACAAAAGTAAGGAATCAAAAGCTTATTAAAATGTAACTAGAATGAAAGATTAAACATAGATGAAGTATGGAAAGGCATGAAAATTAGAGGACTCCGCAAAGACTTAAAAGAGGTTCGTGGGAATTAGAAGTGACACAAGGCAGAGTTGCAGTATGACAAGAAATTGTGCCAAGATCAAATGATAGTTTAAATGCAAGAGATAATTGCATGGGATTTGAACCGAGGAGATGAAGAAACACCAATGGTGTATTGTTTTTAGTAAAGTAATGTGAATTGGATAGTAAAATTTAAATTGTCTATTGTGCATTAATTTGAGTTTTAATTGAACTGGATTGACAAATGTAATTGTCAATTCAAGTGATCACTTGGTTGCAATTTTTTATAATTTTAAAATTTGATTGCTAAATCATGAATCTGAATAAATGAATATTAATTGGCTACATCTTTTGGTAGAGATTATCTATTTAAAATTGGAAATTGTGTGAAGTTGGCTTGGATAGCGATAAAGTTTTGTTTCATTTGCGTCATTTGTGTAATTGTGAATGGTGGATAGTTTGTGTTGGAATGGGAGGTAGTTTTATCATCTACGTCATATAGATTTTCTCAAGTTCTATTTCTTGATTATAGAAATTGAGCTAGTATCAAGATCTATAATGGCTAGAGTGCAGGAATCCTTCTTCTAGCAAATTCTATACCTTGGAACCCTACTTCAAAAGTTTGATTCTTATAAATGATTTATTGAATATATGAGACTTAGGAACATCAATATTTTAGTAGCAAGGATTCAACTAAAGAAAAATTCAAATAGACGTCTTTTAATCTTCTCACTCTAATTTCAATGAAATCTTTATTACTTTGGCATGTACAAGATGGGTGCTAATTTTTTTATTGTTTGCATATGGGAAGGGTAAATTTGTAGAGAAGCTAGAGGTAGTATGATTGTTTTTCGTCATGAAGATTTATTTAGTAATATTAATCCTAACATTATTATTAATAGAAAACCTAACTCTATAAATTTCTTATGTTTTGATGGGTAACTTAACTATCAGATTAATAGCCATGAATCAATTGTGTTATATCCTCTATTGCTATGCCAAATAAAACTAAATTTCCCAATTTAAATGCATTACTTTGGAAATGTTACAATACTCATTACTATATAAAAAGAAAACCACTATGTTTGAGTGCAGGATTAGTTCATGAGGTCACACAAAGCACAAAAAATGAGGAGCATGTTAAAAGCTCAATTGACTTTGTGGAGACTATAAATCCAACACCTTAACCATGATTTATTGTAGAGAAAATGACATGTAGTCATCTAGACCTATAGTTTTTGTATCTTTCTATATGCAAGAGTATTATTATAACACATAGAGAGATATTTATGTACATTGAAAGCATGTAGACTTCAATATTAATGTAATTCTTCTTTCCACAATCTTTATTTCATGTCTATAATTTTTTTTATTTGTCTAAATGGTTTTAGCACATGTAAATTAGTTTCTAAATTCTAGCTTAAACTATTTTGAATTGAAAGAATGTATTTATATTGAAATGATCTAATCAAAATATGGTTTGTATATAACACATTTTCAAATTTAAGATCTGTATTTAACATATATTCAATCGTAGCATACATACTTTAATAAATGTGGATTTTTTTAATATATATTACTAAAATTCTATTGTCCACAATTTATAATTGTAGTAAAGTCAAATCTCCATTATAACAAAGTTGATTCTACAATTCAAATATTGGTTATTCACCTTAGGTTCATGAAAAATAATTATTTTAATAATTACAACTAGACAAAATATTCACATCCTTATCTTCATTCATAGTGATCTTTTTCAAATTATCTAAGTAGATGATCAAAACCTAATTTAATTCCACCATCTTTAGCATTTGTGAATTTGAATTTTGATAGGTCTACAAAGAGAAATATAAGGTTATCAAGAGCTAGGTTCTCTTCAAACAAGAGAACCTTGAAGCACAACTAAATCTTTAAGGACATGAATAACACTAGATTTGGTCACAACTAACAAACTCATCAAACTTAAGTAATCTAATAAGGAAGGTCAATTTGGGATCAAGAGTTGTACTTATGATCAAATAAAGGACATATTGGGAAAATGCATTAGAGAGGGAAAGTCTCTTTCTTTGGGCTTTGTAAGATAAGGGGGTATACCCTTAGGTTTGATTAAGGCCAATTATAGATAAATTAGGGTTAGGATGAAGGTTAGTATTAGGGTTAAATTAGGGTTACAATTAGGGTTAGTAGTAGAGTTAGATTTAAAGTTATAATTATGGTTAGGCTTAGGATAAGCATTAAGGTTAGGGTTACCATTAGAATTATATGTAATTTGAGGGTTAGGGTTAGGATTACAAATAGATTACAATTATAACTAGGTTTAGGTTTAGGGTTAGGGTTAGTATTAGAATAAGGGCTAGTATCAAGACTAGGGTTAGGGTTAGGGTTCAATTAAGGTTAGGGTTAGAGTTCAACTAGAGTTAGGATTAAGGTTAGGTAAGGGTTCACTTAGGGTTAGGGTTAGGTTTCAAGTTTAATTAGGGTTAGGATTTAGGTTTGGTTGGGGTTCAATTAGGATAAGTGTTAGGGTTGGGGTTAAATTAGGGTTAGGGTTTAATTAGGGTTATGATTTAATTAGGTTAGGATTAGGGTTTAGGTTCAATTAGGAGCAAGTTTAAGGTTAGGTTAGGGTTACGATTTAATTATGGTTTAATTATGATTATCATTTGGGTTATGTTCAATTAGTGTTAGGCATATATGATAAAGCTTTACTGATCCCACAAAGTTGGTTTACAATTTCTAGGAGGAACTGATTTTTGCTGAAATCGCATATTTTCAGAAAATATAATGATTTAAGCCTTAAAAGGTTCCATTTAAATAATTCCAATTGAAGAGGGTTTGATCAAAATACCTTAAATCAAACCCCCTTGGATAGAACCCCGCTAGTTTTAAACCATACCTATAACAGAGTCTCTTTTACACCTATCAAAATGCTGATAAAAAACCACTTTTGATTTACCTTTTGGGGGATCAAATGAATTCATTTAAAACTTATTTTTTGCAAGTCTATAGTCCTTATTATAAGCTTCCCAAAAAGTATAATTTTAAATAAATTTAATTTAATTATTTTTTATTTCTCGTGAATGTAGGTTTTTCACCGAAAATCGAGCTCTCTGTTCTACA
>VDFB02010429.1:0-120141 GCA_007258455.2 Sequoia sempervirens
TTGGTCTGGTATTATGACCGGAGCAAGTTCAGTTTGAGGAGGGACTTCCTCTAAAGGTATATTATCCTTGGTTAGCATTATTGCATTTTTGGCTTCAAATGAGAAGTGATCTGAAACGATCTCAAGGTGACTTGGGCTAGTTTCTTCAGTTTGGCAAACATGGTTTAGGACACTGATGCAGGGTTGGCAGGTCAATTCTGAATGATTTGGGCAGTGCACCCTGCACCAATTTGGGAGTAGAAGACTCCAAAAATCAATATCTTCCCCTAAGACCAGCTGATCTTGTTGCAGCTTCCTGATCAATACCAGTTGGTTTACACTAATCATGGGATCAGGGAATTCTTTTATTGATAAGTCATTAGAATCAAGAACCAAAAAAGTTAGAATTCCCTCTCTTTTATAAACCCCTATCTCGATTTCAAAATAAGCTACCTCATTGGGACATTCATACTCAGTGATGATATGTTTGAGGTGAGGTTCACTCTCAATCCTAATCTACGTAGGCATTCCCCCCATGGTAGCCACATATGTGAAAATTCAGGGGAGAGATATCCCCCTATACTCTTCATTAGATCTCTGCTCAAAAGCATATCGTAAGTCTCAGGAATGTCTGCTACTTGAATATCCATATTGGTTTGAATTCTAGGGTCAGACCCTACTTGCACATGCATATTTCTTAATTTTCCAACTACATTAACCTCTGTTTTATCAAGTTGGATGACCTTCTTGTTTGTTTGGATAGGATTCAATCCCAATTTCTTGCATACAGAAAATGGCATAACATTGCCAGAAGCCCCTGAATCTAGCAAACAATTATGTAGATTCTTCCCACAGATTCTCAAACTTAAAAGAAATGGTGGGGTCCCTACCTTGTTTCTGAAGAAAGCTACATTCATATCCGTAGCGGGTGCCACCTTGGCTTTCCCTTTTGATTTATCAGCTTCTTCCAAAGCTTTTAGCACTATATTTCATTGGGAAGGGCACCATTTTAGGATGTCAAAGTATGATAACGAGGTTTTATGTTTCTGCATCTCAGAAACAATATCAAACTCTATGTTATAACTTGCATTATATTTGAAAACACCATATGAATTACCTTTGCTAGGGAAGTCAGGTAGACCTTTCAGTGGAGGAGGGTTGTTATCAACACTTTGATTCGGAGGCACCATGTGGTTAGGTGGTGCTGAGGTAGTGAATGAACCCTTATTCTAGTTTCTTAGGTAGTGTCCTCCCTTTGTCTGAAAGGCTTGGGCATCATACACATCTTCCTCTGATTCATTCTCATCCTGCATTGGGAATGAAGGTCCTTCTTCAAAGAGGTCATAAGCCATTGTTGTATCCACTGAGCCACCTCCTTTATTTTAATTCCCTTGGAACGTTTGGGCATCTTCTTGAGCCATCTTCACAACCTTCTCCATTTCAGGACAGTTCACCTCAGAGTGAGTTGTAATATCATGCAACCTACACCAGATAGTCATAAAATTGAGGTTAGCCACATTTGCAGTATGCAACATGTCCCCATTAGCTTGATAATTGTGAGAAATCCCACCATTATTTGGCCATGTGTTCCATTGTCTATTGTTATTAGGCCTCTGATTATATCCTTTATTCTGATTTTGATAGCCTTGATTAGGGAAGTTTTGGCCCTGATAATTCCTCTAGCTATGATTGTTGTTTTTTTGGTAATTACCCTTATTATTATTATTCTGACTAGGGTAATTACCTTGATTAGTATAATTACCTTGGTTTTGAGAGGGGTTCAGTTTAAGCTGAGCCATATCATTTCTGACCTGAGATAGAGTTTTCTTTAGGGTCTCCACCTCGTTTGTGAGTTGAACTATCCTTTCACTCTCAGCATTCTTAGCAACAGGTGGTTGATCGACAGGATTTGGTATTCCAGCTTGATTATGATGACCATGTGGACTGTGATGAGCCTGTGATTGTTGAGAGAAGTCAGGAGCTCCATTGGAAAACAATGGAACAGGAGATTGAGTCTGCAACTCAGACATAGGTCCATAATGGGAAGGAGACATCCTTGGGACAACATTGAATAAAGGGGTTGGATTAGGCATCTGATACCCCATAGAAGGAAAACCTCCTCCCAAGTTCCCTTGTTGAGAGCTAGTTTGTTGTTGCAACTTGATGGCTAGATGATAAACTTTAGATAGAGAATCAATATCCGTTGGCTGATAAGTCCTTTATAGGAACAAGCCAAGTAAAGGGTCTATAACTCTAAAATATGCTTGGATGGCACTATTCTCAGCAACTAGATAGGGATCCTGCAATCTCCTATACATTCATTGAAACCTTGTATTAAATAAAAGCAGTGATTCACATGGCTCCTTCCTCATGGTAGGAAATTGATGGAACAAAATGGCTGGATCCACATAAGCTCTGAACTGATTAATGAAAGCATTCTCCAGATCTGTCCAACTCAGAATAGAACCTTGTGGAAGATTTAGGTACCAGTTGTATGCCATATCCCCTAAGGAATAAGGGAACAACCTACAAACCACATCATGATTAGCTATCTGGGATCTGGTACAAGCGTCCTTAAAAGCTTGTATGTGCTCCTCAACACTCCTTGATTCGCCATGAATGTATTTGAGACATAATCTCTCAGGATTCTTAGGCATATCATGAAAGCCTCAAGGAATAGTCCCAAATGGGGAGGGATTATTCATAAAAAATGCCATTGGTGGCGGTGGTGGAGATTGAGCCAACTATAATGGCACTTGAGGTGGTTTTGGTGGTGGATTCATGGGTATCCACTAGGATATTGGTGAAAAGTCTGATGGAGTGAGTGGAGTTGACAAGGGTGGTAGAATGGTTGCCCTGTGAATCTTGTGTCTCGTTGGAGTCTTGAGTTCTATCAAAGGTGGTGGGTTTTAAGTTGATAGAAGAACTCTATGGGACCTCTTTGGTGAGAAAGACCCAATGTTATCGAGTTTTCTCTTCTAGCCCTCCTTCTAGCGCCAGTTCCTCTGTTGATGTGCCAAATTGACCCACAACATGTAGGTAAGATAAAAGTGAAAATATCTCACCTCTCCTAGAAGAGACAATCAGTAATCAAACTAATCACGTCCCAAGGTCTTTGATGTTGGTTCACAACGTTATTGTTTCATAAAGTGGTCAATATGGTTGTAATGTTCAAGGGGCTTGTTGGTTTTGAGCTTCTGGATTGTTACAAGATCAAACATATATTTAAACCTACTTTAACCAGTGGTTTTAAAGAAATAGGAAAAGATAGATCAAGGTTTTCAAAATGAAAAGAATGTAAATTCATTCAACTAATCAAAGTTGTTTCCTTCCAAGGAATTCCTAAACTAGAACTGGAGAATAAAATTAATTTGTAATTGACACAAAGTTTCATTCATTCATAGTGCAAAATTTAACAGTAGATTACAAATCATTATTCAAACAAAACATAAGATAAAATTTCATTCCATGAAAGCTTTTCAAATAAAAATGATTAATATAAAATGAATACCATTCTAGAGCATAATATAAAGTAGGTTTAAATATGGCTGCCCCTACTGTTAATGAAATAGATAAGCAACATTTACAAATCTGGCAAGATCACTAGTGTACAGAAAACCCATGTCTTCAAATTATCTCTATCCATGCTAAGAAAATATGGAAGATACATCACTTCTTCTTCCTGTTGAACTGTAAAAATGTCTAACTTCTTTCAAAACCCTAACTTTTCTAACTACTCTTTGACTCTTCTAACAACTTTTTTTTTTAACAATCCTTTTCTAACCCTTACCCCCAACAAAAGAGGCAAAACACCATATTTATAAAACGTGTCAGATGTGTTGGCCCAATTTAGGGTTTACAAAACACGTCGGAACAAAGTCAAACATGCATTGAATGCATGTACTCTGTCCATGTCGGTGAAGGATCTCCCATAGGTATGGTCCCCTACAACACTGCAAGATTGTTACAACCACCATCATTAACTCGCAACCCCCATCCTTGACCTCAAGACCCCTTTGCAGAGTTGCCTTAAATGTTCTGAAACATTGTCATTAATGTCGATCTACTGTTTCCAGTAGACATCTCATCTACCATCAAGACTCACGGCTTCTTCCTCTTAGGTTTTCCTCTCTGCCTAGAACCTTATACAGGTTGAATCCCTTGAGAAGCAGCATCCATCGTTCCTGACACCCTGCAAAACAATGCCCTCATTAGTCCTCTAAAAGCATAGAAAATATCATTCTTCGTCTTACCTTTCATACCTTCCCCTTTCTCCTACTTAGAAAAACTTAACTCTAGCGAAGGCGAAACCAAATCAAAACTAGGACTAGAGTCAGAATGGGGACAAAACACAAGACCATTCATTAACCCAAAACTCCTCACACTATTCTGGCTCCAACCCCACAAGAAAGCAAGTATACGAAAACTAAAACTCGACCAATCGACCAAGCGATCGGAACCAGAACCGGAGCCGGAATGAAAACTAAACCCGTAAATGACCAAAATTTCCAAGTTCAACCCACATTCCGGTTCCGCATCCGCAAAAGCAAAGAAACCTCAGGACTTGCAACAAGACAGGGGCAGAGTCAGAATTGAATGAGAAAACGGGACTTTACAAAAACTCCAGATCCCAAATCCTTTCCGAACTTGGCCCCGCAAGAAAAAAGCCAAACACAAGCAACAAACAAAAACGAACGCAACGGGTGAAACCACAGCCAAAAGCGAAACCCAACGGGGGTGGAAGTGGAACAAAAACTTGACCCTAAGACTTTTCCAAGTTACAGGTTCAGTTTCCATCCCGACTCCGCCTCCAACAACACACAAAGAGACAACGAGGAAAGAGATAAGAGAAAGAAAAAGAAGGGAAGAAAACTCCCCACAACCAAATGTAAGGAAAAAAATGAAAAACAAACGCAACGGGTGGAACCAAAACCAGAACTGGAATTGAAATTGGAACTAGTAACAAATTCCAAAGTTCGGTTTTGGTCCGCGTTTTGTGTCCGCCAGAACAATAAAGAAAAAGGCCCAAGGAAGAAAGAAAATTCCTAAGGCACAAAACACAAAACCAAAGGAAAACAAAAATAGAAAAGGGCACCCATTTTAATCACATTTAAAATGGGGTGGTTATGCAAGGCATAACAGTATCCAGTTTTAAAATCACAATGGCATCCTACTTGCTTTGAGCGGGAGTTCTATATGCAACAGATTACTGCACCTTTTAGATATTGCCAAAAAATCAGCATTATACTACATTCCATTGCTTGTATGTCCTGAAGTACAAGAATATTGTTGGACTGTTTACCATTTGAGAGTATTCAAGGGATTTGTAGATTGACCCAAATAATCCAATCAATTGAATTATTTTCCCCCATCCTAGTAGACAAGTTAGCACTGAAGGTGTTGATTGATTTCCCATTTTCAGTACTTTCTCATCTTCGATTTCCTCAACTAAAGTTTTCCTAGGTTGAAAAAATCAAAGAGAGATCTCAGTTTGTTCCTTGTGTGAAAAGAAAGGCATTGTTGAGATAGATCTCCATTCCTTACATCAATGTTGAAAAAAATGAGTCAATCCATCTTGTGAAATCCTCAACCAAAGAATTCCATGAGAATCCTATTTGTTTCTCTTCTCCTACTTGGTAACACATTATTGAACAAGAGGATGATATTATTGATAAGAAAGAAAATCCAACCATTGGTATCTCCCCTACTTGACATGATGAATTTATTTTAGAAGATCCAACCATTGAATTTCATGAAAATCTAGTTTGCTTCTCTCCTAAAAACTCTCCTACTATGGAAGATATCATAATGTAAGAGGATGATAGCATTGCTACATGTATTTCAAACAAAAGTAATGTGGCTTTCTTAGATGAACATGATGAGGTGACATTAGACTCCCCTTTGCTAAAAGATCATCAAATTAAGGATAAGTTTGTTAAGGTTTTGAACATTAGATCTCCCTTGATTATGAGACCTCCTAAGAGTCCTCTAATCATTGGACCTACTAAGATTCCTTTAATTATTGGACCTCCCAACTCATCAAAATCTTATTTCCATAAATTTATGATCAATTTTCTATGGCATTGTAGAAAAAATTGATAGGCATATTCTCAAACAATGAATAGTTGAATTTGATCTTATTTGGAAAAATAGATTTAGGTGAATCAAGGTTTGAGTTGTCTTATCAAAATGAAATAAGGTTCATTTTGATCATGTCCTTTCTTATTTATGATGCATGGAAAGTTAGGAATTATATTTTAAGAACATATTAGAGTAGGTTTGTTATGCATGTAAAGAGAAGCAATTTTTATTTAATATTCATAACGATGAATCTTGGTTTTCTCAATTCAATGTTATTTGATCCTAGTATTTAGAATTAGAACCATTCATGTTTGGGAAGATGCCCATTTCATGGTAATACATTTATGTCATTGTTTGAGTAAGTATTTTCTTATCTTACAAGGGATTTAACATGTCTACACAATCTTTATTGTGAGATGTATAGGCTTAATTTGCACTTATGAAGTTGTTATGATCTTGAAGCTATGTTTTGTTGACCATTTGAATGCTATGAGTAGATATAATTAATGATAATATGTTGCATAGTCAATATTATTCTTTTTGCATTTGATGGATGATGTCAATTTTTATGAATTATATGTTATGTACTTTGAACATTTATATGATCGTGGAGGAGAATCATTAGTTTATGTTTTTCATTGACTCTCAATAAGATCTAACCTATCATTTATGCTTGTGTCATGCATGAGGTAAATGGGTATGCTATTGAATATTACTTTTTTGGATAAAATGAATCCTTTAATTTATGTGAATTTTATTCATGTCGTTGAACATATGATGCAAATAAATGTTTGGTATGCACCAAATTCTATACAAAACTTGGTTTTAGTTGACCTTATGCCTTATTTTGGCTCTAGCATGCTATAGGCTTGTTTGGCCTAACTTTTCCATTGTCTTGGCTCATATGACCTCATTTTTACCTTTTGAGGTTCCTTGCAAGCTATTCACTCCATTGTGTTGGAATATGTGCCTTTGTGTGAAATCATCTAGTCAACAATTCAATTGGTTGAGGCTTTGTATCTCCCAATTGAACTACTTATTGAAGGGGTAATGTTAGTGTTTACAAGTTGATTCCACATCCACTAAGATGTTGGATGATTCATCTTTGGTTGTGGATTGAAGTAATCTATTGCTTTCATTCTAAACCTTGTGTTCTCAAGAGAATGGGACTGTTGGTTAGATTTTTATCTTTGCATTAGAGAACAAATTATCCTAGATTATGTGTCATCATGACTTTGTCACATGACATGAATGTCTTTTGAATTCTTTGATTTTTGTTACTATGCTTTGTGTGTTTGCATTGTGTAGCATGAGTATTACATTCTCTCATAACATCTCAGCTGTGTAGGAATGCAATGTGTCTTGTTGATGTTACATTTATATTATGAAAATTTTGTTCATCTATTTTTACCACTAATGTCGGGTGAAAGCTTGGGCACTACACATCCTTCAAATATTCAACCTTATTTATATTCCTTTGAGCAAAATAATGAAATTCAAAATGTATTTAAAGGTCTCCAAGAGGCGACAATCATGCACCCTAATACAAGTGCTTAATCATCTCCTATTGTTATGGTTCCTATGAAATATGGGGGATGGTAAATGTCCGTTGATTTTTGTAACTCAATAATTAACTGTCAAGAATAATTTTTATATCACTATTATTGATGATTTATTAGATGAGCTTCCAAGTGTTATTTTTTAACCAAACTAGATCTTCATTTAAGGTATCACTAAATTTAGGTTGAAGAAGTCAATATCCCTAAAACTACCTTTAGGACTCATGAAGGCCACTATGAATATTCGGTAATGTCCTTTGGTTTATTTAATGCTCCTACTTTTCTAAAACTCATGAATACAATTTTCCATGATTTCTTCCATAAATTTATATTGGTCATTGTTTATAAAATTCTCAAATACAACCAAAATTTAGCTCAATCATCTTCACCATGTGGAAATCACCCTCAATATTTTAAAGGAGTATTCTCTTTATCCAAGTGCTCTAAGTGTGATTTTATACTGAACAACGTATGAATTATTTGGAACATATTATTTCACAAGTTTTTGTCTAAGTTGGCCCTAAGAAAATTGCAACAATATAAGAGTGGCCACAACCTAAGTCCCTCAATGTCATGTGAAGCTTTTTAGGCTTGTTAGGATACCACTACAAGTTTACACATAACTATGGTAAAATTGTTGGGTCATTAACAACTTTTCTTAAAAGGAACTCCTTCATTTAGAACAAAGTAGCTATGGTAGCCTTTACCACTCTTAAAATGGATTTTGGCTTCATTAAGCTTTCATAAGACCTTCATTCTAGTTTTGGTTCTATTAGATTTACACAAGCCCTTCATTCATGAATATGATGCCTATGACATTGGCATGGGTGGACTATTAATGCAAAAAGGTCAAATTCTTTCATTCACAAGCAAGCAACTCAAAGGGCACAATTTGGATAAATCTACATATTATTTAAAGAAATGCTTGTCATCCTCTATTTTATCCAAAAATGATACTCTTACCTCTTGGGCCACACTTGTTCCATATCAAAATATATTAGCATAGATTGTGTTGGTGTGAATATGGTATTTCACCTAACTAGTTCACTAGTAAGTCATATTAGTATGTAAAATTTACTTAGGTCCTAATAATATTTCTAGAAGTCTTAGTTATCATTTAGATCTTATCTTATCTTTTGGCATTTAATTCTAGTGTCCTAGGTCATTTAATAATTGTTGAGGTGGTTTCCTCATTGTACAAGATTAAGACACATGTCATGATCTTGTCTAATCTTATATGTCAACCTTGTCTTTATAAGCAAGGCATCTCATGTACATTTCATATTCAATGAATCAATCTTGCATCCATAATCAAGCAAGCTATTCTTTCCATTTCTCTCTTGTGGAAGATAATTTGGTCTAGCAATTGATCCCAGAGTGTTGGGAGTTCACATTCAACTCCTATATGGCATCAAAGCTCCAACATTGCAAAATCCTTCCCAAATCTGAGGGACATATTTTGGTTTGAAGAATTTGTTGGGTATATTTTGTGGATTGAAGGAACTCCTTTTGAATCTAGGGCATCAGAGAAAGTGGAGATTGTCTTTTATTTTGTCAAAATATGACATATCTATGGTAAGATCTACAAGGGTTTCAAGTAGGGTGAAGGATTCCAGATCCAGGAGGTAGTTGAGTTTTTAAAGAATTTTTGGGCCAAAATTGACCCTGTCTTCATATGCAAAAGGCCTATAAACCTAAAAATCACCCATCAAATTGTCAATATTCGACACTTTGTCCCAAGGGCATCAAAGGCTATTTTGTATGTCGCCATTTTTCATACAACTATATGGATCCATACCCAATTGTATCATATGACAAAGTCGTTTGTAGGCATCAGTAGAGTGTAGTCAAGTCGTAGGTGAACATTCTAAGTATTTTTATTTGTAGAATATTTTGCAAAATCGACATATTGTCTATATTATCAAGGTCATCAATTGGTACAAAATCAATTTTATTTATTTTTTTTTAATAAAAGAGGGTAAAAACTTTATTGAATCATAACAGCATTACAAAGTCCAAAGAAGGAAGCCACAAGGTGCCAAAACAACAAGAATTAATTCACACCCAAGAAGCACCTCATATCCTCAGCAACCCACTCCTCAAGAATAGGGGCCATATCAACAGGGAGATTGCTCCAATCATCCACAGACCAAGAATCAGTCTTTTCCGACGCCCATCTAGCCAGCCCATCAGCCACCCTATTCCACTCCCGTGGAATATGACGGAAAACAATGGACTCCAAGGTAGAGCACAGAGAAATAATCTGTTTGACAACCACAGCTAGCTGCCAATTCACATCCTCCAAATTTTGATTATTCAACATATCAATAACCACCTGAGAATCAGCTTCACAAACAATCCGCCGCCATCCAAGGGAAACCGCACGCTCAACCGCCAAGAGAATAGCGCTAGCCTCCATAAGATTATTAGTTTGCAAACCACGATACATAGAAAAGAAGAAAACCACCACTCCAAGGCTATCTCTACCAATACCACCAACCCCAGCATGCCCAGGGTTACCTCTAGAAGACCCATCAGTATTAATTTTCAACTCCCCTAGAGCAGGTGGGCACCAAAAGCCCTCACGAGCAACCCTCTCACGCCCACGCCTACGATGCACTTTACTCATAATACACTTCCCCCCTGTGGCAAGACCCAGGGAATTTACAACACCCAAGTCCCCAGGAGCAATCGGCACAGACAAGTCACACTTTGCAGTTAAAGTCTCCAGCAAAGCCCCAAGAATTCGCCTCCAAAGTTGCCCCACGAGCAATTTTTTATCCAAGAATATTCTTCTGTTACGTTCCAACCAGATTTGCCAAACAATCAAACTAGGACCAATGCTCCAAGCAATTTTAAGAAAAGAGGTTGTAGCAGGAGAAGAACCCTGTCTCTTCCAAAAATCCTCCAAAGAAGAGACATGGCAACACGGTAAGCTCCAAAGATTCCACCAGTGATGCTAGATAGTCTTAACAAAAGAGCACTGAAAAAACAGATGTGATAAGCATTCATCATGTTGACCACATAGAATGCACATGGAGGGGCCCTGGAACCCACGTTTGCAAAGATTATCCCAAGTAAGACACTTACCTTGAACCACAAGCCAAGAGAAGAAATTACACTTAGGCCAAGAAAATTTATTCCAAGCATGCTTCCACCAAGAAACCTGGGAGCTTCCAAAGACCTGTTTATCCAAAACCTGATAACCAGAGGCAACCGAAAATTTTCCTTTCAAGTCGGGTCCCCAAGCAAGCACATCAGCCCCTTGGAGAGAATTGCAGACACGACTCGATAAAATCTTAGCAAGCTCTTGACGATCCTCCACTGCACCACCAGGAGGCCAATCCAAGGGGCTCTTCCACCTAGACACATAAATTTGACCCAAAGATTGTTGAGATTTAAAATCTGCCACATGACTCCAACCCGCCTCCACAAAAATCTGGCACAAATCTTGGAGATGGGGATGAGATGACACAATGGGTGGGTATCCATCCCAAGAATCATACCAGAAAAGAGCATCTCGACCCCCATTACAAATCCAAAAAAGTCCCTGTTTAACCAACTTGGCACCACGTTTAAGGGTACTCCAGATCACAGAGCCTTTCCCCTCCATACTAAACCTTGATACCTCCCTACTTTCTACTGCCCCCAAATATTTGAAGGTCAGAATTTTAGCCCAGCACATATGCTGTTGAGAGCACCAGCGCCAATACAACTTAGCAGCCAAGGCCTGCCCATTCAAATCAGCCCGCCGTAAACCAAGACCCCCCTCTTGCTTTGGCCTACAAACAACATCCCACTTCACAAGACTCCATTTTCTATGAAGAAGATTACCAGCCCACAGAAACTGACGAGACAATTTCTTGAAATCTCTAATAAAACTTGAAGGAGCAGAAAGAACAAAGCATTTATAAATAGGAAGAGCCTGGACCACCGACTTTAAAAGAGTCACTCTACCTGCTGAAGAAAGCCACCTGCAAGTCCAATGACTGACCAATCCTTGAAACTTATCAAGAGTCTCTTGCCAAAACCTTTTGGGGAGAGAGCGAACAGCAAGAGGGATTCCAAGATAGGAAAAAGGAAGCGAACCAATCTGAAACCGAAGGATACCAGCAATTCTCCTTTGAATACCTTTAGGAGTGTGGAAGAAATATATGAAGGACTTCCCCTCATTTATGCATTGCCCAGAAGCTGCCAAGTAACTGTCCAAAACACTGCGCCAATTGAGAGCCTCCTCAACCTTAGCCCTACCCATCAAGGCAGTATCATCTACAAATTGCAGATGAGACTGAGGGGGAATACCATCTCCCCAACTCCATCCCTGAAGCAATCCACTAGCAACCTGAGCACGAATGAGTCTTCCCAGGCCTTCCGCAAGGAGGATGAATAAGTAAGGAGATAGGGGATCTCCTTGCCTAAGGCCTCTAGAAGCACCAAACAAACAAGTGGGCTCACCATTGATAAGCACCGAAAAGGAGGAGGAAGTGACACAACTCCTAACCCATTCAATCCAACCCTCAGCAAAGCCAAAAGCTCCAAGGATTTTAAATAGAAAACTCCATTTAACACGATCATAAGCTTTAGCCATGTCTAACTTGATAAACATAGATTTATCTTTTGAGGATTCCATAGAATGGATGGCCTCAGCAGCAATAACTACCCCATCCATGATCTGTCTTCCAGCAACAAAACCCCCCTGCTCTTCAGAAATTAAGTCATCAAGCCAAGGCTTCAGCCTTTCTGCGATCAACTTAGTAATAATTTTATACACAACATTACATAGAGCTATAGGCCTAAACAAATCCAAGGAGTTAGCTCCCACCTTCTTAGGAATAAGAGATAAAAATGTAGCATTTAGGGACTTCAACATTTGTTTATGCATAAAGGATTCTTGGACAACCTCTAAAAGGTCCAATTTAACCACTTCCCAGAACTCCTGAAAAAATTCAATGGGGAATCCATCAGGCCTAGGAGCTTTACCTTTCTTCATCTGGAATACAACCTTCTCAAGCTCCGACAAGGTAATAGGAGCAAGCAATGATTCATTCATTTCATTAGTCACCAGCTTCGGGATACAATCTAAAATTTTAGCTTCATCCTCCTCCGCAGGAGGCGAATCCTTAGAGAAAAGGGTAGAGAAATATCAAATGCATTCAACTGAAATAGAGGCTGAAGAGGACAAAGATTCCCCATTAGGCAACAGAATAGAAGAAATAGCATTACCTTGTCTCCGATCCTTAACTGAGTTATGGAAGAAAGCAGTGTTTCGATCCCCAGCCTGGAGCCATTCAATACGAGACTTTTGTTTCCAAAAAATCTCTTCTCTTAACTCCCATTCCTCAAGCTCTTTTGTTGCAACAACCTCTAATAAACTCAGCTCCTCTGAGAGGCCTTGATCTCGAATTTGTCTGGTAATTAGGTCTAGATTATCTCGCGCCTTTTGCTTTTCCTGAAATAAATTACCAAAATGCTGCCTATTCCATCTTTTCAATCTGTATTTAACATACTGGAGCCTCTTTGAGAAAGAGTACATGGCAGTGCCATATGCTGGCTTCCCCTGATCCCACCAACTAGGGAGCAAAACATGAAGAGATTCATCCCTAAGCCACATGAGTTGGAACTTAAAGGTCTGTCTAGCACACCGTTGAGGCACATCAACCACTAGCTTAATAGGCCAATGATCAGAACCACGACCATCCAAAATTTCAGAGCTTATCAACCACCTGTCCCCCACCCAAAAACTAGACACCAAAAATCTATCAAGTCTTTCAGAAATAGAGGCATCGCCAATTCTCCTATTATTCCAAGTAAAAAGACCATTGCCAGGTTTGATATCCACAAGATTCAAAGCAGAGATATTGTCCTGGAGCAATAATGCAGAAGCCTCCAACCTTGCAATACCACCTCGTTTTTCTGCAAGCTCCGTGATAGCATTAAAATCGCCTCCAATAATCCAAGGATGGTAGGGAAATAAGCTGCGAACTAAATGAATGTTGGACCACAAAAGTTGCTTTCCTTGCAACTCCACAGGCGCATACACATTGGAGAAGAGAGCAATTTCCCCTGACATAAAACAAGAGGCCACCATGGAAAGGGAGGACCTGAAAGACACCCACCAAAGGGGGCAAATCTTACGCGGGTTCCATAAACATGCCACCCCGCCAGAAGACCCTTGAGCACCAATGCATTGGCATCCACCATTCCCCCATAACTTAGGAACTAGATCCATCATACCCTCCACAGAGAGCTTAGTCTCCTGCAAAAAAAGAACATCAGGCGAATGACACCTAATCAAATCCCGAACAGCTTTTTGTCTAGGGCCACTGTTCAAGCCCCTAACATTCCAAGAGAGAACTATCATTTCGAGGGGCATGAAAAATGCGAATCCAGAGTCTTGACTGACCCTGACTCCACCAAAGTCTCCCCTATCATCTTAATCTTTTCCTCATCCTTCTTCCTTCCCAGCTTAGAAATTTTCTCCGGCCCCCCCTTCTTGAGAACTTTTTGCAGAACACCCAACTGAGAGGACGCCTTAATATTCTTCTTGCCCACCTCTGGACCAACTTTTTGCAAGAGGTGAACCTTATCTACACTATCTTTCACTACCTCAGCACTACCACCCAACTCAACCTGAACCTCCATTTGACGATCTGTCCCTAGAGCCGAAGTCCCATCAGTAAGCGGAGCCATAATCCCCTCTGAGTTGAGCAAAACCTGACTAGAATCTTTCCCAACCTCATCTAAGCATGGCACTCCCATACCCCCCTCCTGTTGGGGAGTAAGCATTGCCTCAACTAAAGGGCCATGCTGATCAATATCCAGAGTCCCATGATCTAGATCCAAAAATCCTGGGTTCACCTCCTGTTGACTAAGATCCTCTAGCACCTCAAACCTGTTGAAGGTGTCCTCCTCCTGCCTGTCCTTCAAAGTCCTTTTATGACCTTTATTTCTGTTTCGGCCTCTAACGGGAATAAATCCATCTTCCCTACCACCAGAACCCTGAATGGGGGCCTTGCCCTTATCCACCCTAGGTGGATTAGCTGAAGGTTGAGAAGAATGAGCCTCCAAAGGCTTGGCCTTTGGACATCTGCGCAGGAGGTGACCATACTCATGACAGAAACGACAACGGAAGGGAAGTGTTTCATAATCCAGCTGTTGCACCCATGAATAATCTCCTGCACTCACTTCTAACGAGTCTGGCAATGGCTTACTTAAATCAATTTCTACACAAAACCGGGCAAAAGTCATTACCTTTTTGAATTGTGTTTGCTGAGAAGAACCCACAGGTTTCCCCAGCTTCGAGGCTAATAGGCACAACACATCCTCTCGCCAGCATTCCACAGGGAGCCTTGGAAGACGGACCCAAACCGGAACCCGATTCGGAAGTTCCTCTGCCGGGTTGAAGCCAGCATGCCATGGCTTAATAAATAAGCCCACCTGGTTATAAAAATACGGGCCCCCTTCAAAAATCCTATTCCGATCAGCCAAACAATCAAAAGTAACCATGAAGTAGTTATTTGCCAGGAGGCGGATCTCCATCTCTCCCTCAGGCATCCATGTCTTTTGAGCCCACATCTCCAAGAATTGCAAAGAAATTTTCAAACCTAAGAATTTGCAATAAAGAGAATGTCGTGCATAATAATCAATGTCTTCAGCCAACATCTCCATTGGAATGACTACGCTCGGCCTCTCTTTACACCGTTCGAGGCACCCATTAATCTTCGGAATTCTAGGCCCCCCTACTGAGCCCATCTCGACTTTCTCAGGTTCCACCGAGAAAAGATTATTATCAAAAATCTTCGAACCCTGTGGAGAGGGTTTCGATCCAAAAGCAGAACGAAAGTCCATATTGGGACAAACCCTAGAAGATTCTCCAGTATCCATCAAAGAGCACACAATGCAAGATGAGCAAGCAAGGCCCAAATAAAACCAAGAGCCCTTCGAAGAAGGCACACTCCACTGGACACCAAGGTCGCAACCCCCCAACCCCAGAATACACACCTGCTGCAAAAGAAAAGAGCCTCCCCCCAAATAGCGTAAAAAAACCCACCCCCAAGAAGCTTCAGAGAAGAAGAGAACAAATCCGACCCCCAACTACACATGCAACCACCAAAAGACTACATGCAGGCCGAGCCTAGATGGCTGCGGCCTCATGCAGCGCTTGCAGAGCCATCCTTTTCATCAATTTTATTTATTAATTAAAAAAAATTAATTTAAAATTTTTGTTGCCATTCGTTATTGTAAAGATCATGGTCGTTGTAACTTAAGAATTATGGGCGGTCCGCGATCACCACTTGTAGCGGGAGGGGGACTTAAATCCCTACAGTGGTGCAAGCTTTGTCCCGATAACCCCAAATATCTTTGTCTCAGCTATGGTGATGATGCTTGCAACAATTTTTTTCAAAATCTTCAATGAGTGATCATATAGGTGCCCAAGGGCTAATGGCCCATGGGCCCAAAATTAGCCCCCTAATGCCCTAATTGGGCTTGCCATGACTTTTTTCCACAATGTTCATTTTTCAAAAACAAGATATCATTGAGAAGTTGGCTTAGTGTGCTTTGCAATGGAGGAGGTTATTTTTCTAGTTTCTATTGTTTGGTGCTAGTATTTTATATATCAAGTTAGATCTTCATTTTGGCTCTTAAGCTCATAACTTTTTGCCACGGTCTTTTGATCTTCATGATTTTTGCCATTTTTGAAAGGTATTGAGGGGCTCTATCATGCCATCCATGTATTTTTTCTAGATTCAACCCCAAGTACCTTTTATTTAGATTTGTGTGTATTTGCATTCTAGTTCATCACTAAACATCTTGTCACTTGGGAAGGTGTTGTTTAGATCCATGCACTTCATTTAAATTATAGAATATTTATCTCTCTACTATTGCTTCAATCAAATTCCAGGGTTGCTCCATATCAATAGTTTTTAGTGTTCCTTATCATCAAGACAATCAAACTTTGTTTTTGTTACTTTATTATGATTCCAAAGTTGCTCCAAAGAGTTTCCAGTATTTTTGGCATTAGACTCATCTTGTTCTTTGTTGCTATGATTAAGGTTTTAGAGTTTACTCCAAGGTGTCCTTCTAGTGTTTCTTTGCAGTAGGTTCTCATTATGGGGGGCTATATAGTATCTCTTCTTTCCTTCCTATGGAGGGGAACTTGTTTGTATCTTTTCTCTCTTTTGGAGAGAATTTTTGTCTCATTGGATTTTCTCATTTTCTCTATTTGTGAGAGCTTGCATTTTAAATGGGTACCTAACATGTCCTAGTTGTCAAGACCCATAATAATCTTTTTTATTTTTGCATCATTTGCATAATAATCTACTACTCCCAAAGTTGCACTTAAGGGAGGGTGTTGGTGTGAGTATGGTATTTTACCTAACTAGTTCGCTAGTAGGTCTTATTCATATGTTAAGTTTTCTTAGGTCCTAGGAATCTTTCTAGAAGTCTTAGTTATCATTTAGATATTATCTTATCTTTTGGCACTTAATTCTAGTGTCCTAGGTCATTTAATAATTGTCAAGGTAGTTTTCTCAAGAGGACTAAGATACATGTCATGATCTTGTCTAATCCTCTCCCAACCTTGTCTTTATAAGTAAGGAATCTCATGTACATTTAATATTCAATCAATAAATCTTGCATCCATTATCAAGCAAGTTATTCTTATCATTTCTCTCTTGTGCAAGATATTTTGGTTTGGAAGCTTATCCTAGGGTGTCGGGAGTTCACATTTAACTCCTACAGATTGAAACATTTTTTGCAACAAAGGGTTTCCTCCCTAGAAAAAAAGAATGTAGAGATATGATTATGAGATTCTATCTAATTTATTAAAAAGTTGCAGATGCCCTCTCACATAAACATAAAGAGGAAGGCTTTATATTTTCTCTTTCTTTTTGGTACCTAATTGGATGGATGAGATTAGGAGTGAATGTGTACTAACCCTATAATTCAAGGTATCATTAAGCAGTTGGAATAGGACCCATAGTCTATATCAAGGCTCTATTGAATAATCCAAGTCCTTTCCTATTTGGACCAAATTTATTTACTTCCAAACTCCCTGCTCAAGCCTTAGTTACCAATGGAATCTCACTCCTCTACTACAAGTCACTTAGATTTTTTATGACATGCAAGCAAGTGAGGTAAGATTTGTTTGGGAGCAGTTAATATATTTGTAGTTGAATGCGATGTGTGTCAAAGGAATAAAGGGGATGCTCGAGGATACTCTCAAAGCTCCAAAAAGTTTTAAGCTACTTCTGCGCAACCAATTCCTATTTTATATATTATTTGAACTAATGATTCTATGAATTACATTATGGAACTTCCACGATCAAAAGGTAGATAGGCCATTTTGGTTGTGATTAATTGATTGAACAAATACACTGATTTTTATGCAATTCCTCACCTGTACATTGTGGTTGTGGTTGCTCAACACTTCTTGGATTCTATCTTCAAACTCTATGGGACTCCCCACTCTAATGTGAGTGGTCATAATCCAAATTTTATCAATAGAGTTGTTTAAATTATAGGGCATTTCCTTACATATGATTTCACCTTATTCTTAAAGTAATGGTCAAATTGAGATTGTTAACAAATTCTTTGAGACTTGCATTATTTTATATCTAAGAAATGAGGATAATAGGCCCAGTGGTTACCTTTAGTTGAGTGGTGATATCATAACACCACTCACAGTGCTTTCAAAATGACCTCCTATGAGGCCCTTTCTGGTACTCTTCCACCCTCCTCGAGTTCGTCCAAGGTTGCAATAGTTGACAATACTTTGTTGACACACGAGGACCTCTATCAACTCCTAAAGGTCAATTTGAAATTGACTCAAAATCACATGAAACAAGGATGGATCAACATAAAATAGAGCACACCTTTGACATTAGTGATTAGATGTCTCCAATTGTAAAACATATTTTATAATGCAATAAGCAAGGTTATAAGTTGTGTCCTTATTTGTTTGGTCCTTATCAAGTGCTCCAACATATTAATAAGGTGACATACAAATTAGCATTCCCACCTTCAAAAATCCATCCAATTTTTTCATGTCTCATGTATAAAAAAAAAATATAAACCATTGCTCAAATTCCAACAAAGTTGTGTGCAATAGATGAGTTAAAATCCATATTTTTAGAACCTAAAGTTATATTGGACAAACACACCAACACCTTTGCAATTGTCTTATTAGAGACTTCTTAGTTGAGAAAAATGGTTTACAATATAAAGATGCCACAATATAACCCACTAACATTCTCTCCAAAATTCATCTCAACCTTTTATGAGAAAACTTGCCCAAGAGAGTCAACGTTATGAACTCTATTCTAATAATGGTAGGTAGCATTACTAAGGTGCATATGCTTTGTAAGCTGCCTATAGGCAATTTTAAATAAAGATGGATACATACACTTTGTTAAGTCATCCCACTAGTTGGTTAAAGTAAGTAATTTAACCCACATGTATCAGATGGTAGTTGTCTTTGACAAGACTATATATTGTAATGACTTTCCAAATGGAGACATCTTGAATATTTGTAATTGGAGTGTATGCTCTACTAGGCCAGGCTACCCCCTCTTAAGTGACACTACACATGATAAAGTAATTATGTTTCTTTCACTTTTATATATTTCTTTGTGTCCAAATTATTTTCTGTAACAAGTTCATTGCAATTTATATGTGAACCTGTTTGAATTTAATGTCTATAATGTCATAATTAAATATAGGTCCTAAAACACTAGATGTATTATTTCAAACACCTTGAAATTATCACACAATCTAAAATTAATATCAAAATAATATTAAAGCTATCTACATCACATCCTCCACTTTCGATATCTTGCATTCACAATCTTCTATACTTTCAACTCATATGAAAATAATGAAAGAGGTTTAACTAAAGATTAACTAAGTTGTAAGCTTTAATCCTAACACAACAATTTCTCAAATATATTCATTAACATTACATTAGTTTGAAATCAAAAGAAGACATAGTCTATAATCACATTTATCAATTTTAAAATTCACTATCTAACCACATCATTATTTTACACCATCCAATAACTATGCCTTATTGAGTACAAAGATTTCTGGATTGCAATTGTGTGTGATCTTTTTTGCATCAGCGTTTCGGATCATACTCTATGATCCATCATCAGGATGTTGCAACTGTGTGATCTTTTTTGCATCCATCAAGATGTGAGCATCCTGATGATGGATCATGGAGTATGATCCGAAACATTGATGCAAAAAAAATCACACTGTTGCAATCAGGATATAGCAATTGTGTGTGATCTTTTTTTGAATCCATTAGGATGTGAGCATTGTAATGATGTATCACGGAGTATGATCTGAAACGTTGATGCAAAAAAGATCACACAAAATTGCAATCCAAAAATCTCCGTACTCATTAATCATGGACTGTGGAAACTTCATGTTATATGCCTTATTTTTTATTCAGATTTATCAATCTCAAGATTACTACGTTGTTTGTTTATCTTTTATGAAGCCCTATATTTACTCACCATTAGTTCTAAGGCTCACTTTATCTCCCCTACTTCTAAGGCTCACTTTATGTTTTATGAAGCCCTATATTACTCACCATTACTTCTAAGGCTCACTTTATCTCCCCTACAATACCACCTCATACAAAAAGCTTAAAAAAAATCAAAATAAACATTCCAAAACATTACAATGAGTGTAACCCAGAATAACATTATATTTCATGATAATCCAATGAAATATTAACACAAACTTGAATTAAATCCTGTATGAATGAAGATCAGAAATCGCCAGTGATTCCAGGCCATTTCATGATAAAGATGAAGGGGCTGTATGCCATTAAAGAGCCGAGAACATGTAAGTCTTACACTCTCGAAGAGGGAAGCTTCTATTAGCCTTGGCTCCACTTCCTCTCTTATTCATGTAACCAGGATAATCTGTTTTCCTGAAATCAACAGACTCCTTTAAAAACAACCCATATTTTTCTGCTTCTCCTCCTAAATTCCATTTACTGTAGGGGAAATGGGAGCGCCTCCTTGTGGGTAACATGTATTTCGCCCATGAAGCTCAACAATTTTGTAGAACTTCCGAAGAACATACTTACCAACTCTCTGTTCTTCCGAATAGCTTCCTTATGGCATTCCCCCCCGCGAAAATAGCCTGCATGTGGGAAATTAAAAACAATTCTGTCAAACTTCCTGTCTCTTAAATTTCCAATTTGATGCATTCTGGTTGCATCGACCTCATTCAGTAACAATGCTCCACGCCTTTCTAAGTTCGAAATTGAAAGCCAAGCCGTGTCATACACTCTTAAGACCTCCTCTGCTTTGTGAACATTCAAAAACACAGAGTAAAAAATCTTGTAAAATATAAAAGCCAAAAGATGAGAACAGAGCATGATTTTTATTTATTTATTATTTCCTTCTGAGACCTCTGCTATTAAGTGATGTGGCAACGATGTTATGTGCACAGTCAAAAACATCTGCCAAAGAAGATGAAAAGGAGAAGTTGCCTTCTCCAACTAACAGAATCCTTTGCAAGCTAGAATAATGCATAAGCTTCCTCTCCAACACAGGTGGCCTCTGCAAAAACTAAGCATCATTTATTAACCATTTAACAAAAAAATTTAGAAATAGCAAACTTTTCCAACACCCAATAAGCTCTGAAAAACAACTTTGACTAGATATTACAGTATGCCCAAGAGAAAGCAAATTACCTGGGAAAGGACTAGTGCTTCGACGCGCCTGAGTAGTTCCTCCAGTTGAGTTACGATTCTACAATATTCAGGCTGTTCCATCGTTGTACAGCAGAATGCACTTGGAACACTGAAAAACACAGGATTTCCCGATAGCCCAGCAGCAGCACTGGGTAGTCTTCTCCTTCAGCACATGGAATGGAACATCATGTTCACTCAGGACTCAGAATACGGAATTTTCCCTGGTTTGTGATTTTGTGGCCTTCTCCTCAACGACCAGGCCTGGGATTTCAGGCTAACCATGCCTGTGAAATAAAATAAAATAAAAAATTCAATGCATTTCATATTTGTTTTATATAAATATAATTCTATGTCTTTATGGGTTGCTTAAATGCATTTTCGCAGTTGGATTGTTTTCATTAAAAAAAAAAAATTGCTTAAATTTAAGTAACTGGATTGTTTCTATACAAATTTTTTGTCTCTATTTTAATGAAGCAGCTACTGTATAGGAATTGAAAATAAGTTGGAAAAAAAAAGGGGGCTTGAAATCTGTCAAAAATGCCATGTGATTCCACAAATTTCTTCACATACAATCTGGCCATTTGACGGTATTTATTAATTAATTAAAAATAAGGATACAATGTATCTTTATTTTTAATTAATTAATAAATACATTGTATCTTTATTTTTAATTAATTAATAAATACCGTCAAATGGCCAGATTGTATGCTGTATAGACATTGCCAAATTTCTTTCCCTCTTTTTTAATATTTTCTTGCAATATTTATCTCCAATTTTTAACCACATAAATTATATTTATGGGCCACCAACTCCACAAATAATTCTTAAATAAGTTGAGCAGTGATTACTAGTCAAAATAAGCTAAGCAACATATAAATATCTAAATTCCTAATTATATTATATTTTAAATTAATTGTATCAAATATTTATGATATCAAAATTAAAATATGTAAATTATGATTTTCAAAATTATAATTATATTTTTTAAACATACAATTATAAAAATCTCAAAAATGTGTTTAAATCATCTTTTCTATTATACATCTCAAAAAACACTATTTAAAAACAAGAGGGGCAGTTTATGATTCAATATATTCATTTTCACTAAGTATGGCATCAACCTTACACTATTAAATTGGTGGAAGTTGGGAATTGTTATTGATGGGAACATTTGAAACAATGGATGGAGTGTGAAGAGGGTAAGGAATGTGGGAAAGAGTATACAGTAATGTAAGGAAGGGGTATGATGTTAGGACAAGGAAGGTGATAAGCGAGCAATGTTTAAAGGAAATGAGGAATGCAGTAGGATAAAATAAAGGCATGACACTAATAGGATAGAATGAAGGCACAACATTAGTAGATTTAAAGAAAGTTATGTTATTATTAAGGTAGACATGAGTCGTAGGCAATACTAGTAGAATGAGGGTTAGTCATGGTAATAGAGGATGGAATTTAAAGAGGGAGTATCAAATTAAAAGTTTAAAAGGGATAGAATGAGATACATCAAAAGTAAGAGGGGTAATAATGGAAGAAGGTGGGTAGCTTGGAGGGGGCAACATAGAAGAGATAAGTCAACAATTGAGCATGTTCCAATAGTTGTGATAGTATTTGTGGATTTAATGTCCAATATTTTTAATAGTATAGTACTAGTAGTTGTGACTTCAAAGTTGTTCGTGTTGACCATGAATACTTATAATTGAATGAAATGTATTCTTTAGATATAAAAAGCAGCAAATCATATGATGGCACATCAACACACCAAAGAACATGACTATGCACACTTTTATAACTTAACGCACAATTATCGATTACCCTTTTTTTGGGATCTTTTTGGACACCTCAACAAAAGGCATGTTGATGTGAAATCATGTTTGATAATGCGGACTTAAAACCTTAGTTATAAGCAAGGGTCTTGAAAAATAAGCTGCTGTAAAAATTTGGGAGTAATTTGGAATTGCTATTCATTTGTCCCAACTGTGCCTTATTATCAATTTTTTCTTCTTCATAATAAGTGTTATCTATTAGATTGTCAAAGGTTATATCTTCAACTTAACTCTTAACCATTGTAAAATTTAAATATTGAGCTTCTCTCAAAGGGATAGTGGAAATGATGATGATACTTAAGAATAAACTGAACACACAAACCCTAAAAAAGATAATAGGTTAAAACAAGGTTTGGAGTTAATGTAAAATATTAAAAAATAGACAAATCAGGGGATGATTAATTATGGAATAAAATTAGAAAATAAAACCTTAAAAGTCAAAACCTAAAGGGTATATGATTACATTAAGACTTAACTTCATGTGTGACTTTAAGGTTTTTCATTGCAAATTGTGCTCTATGATTCAAAACTTTTGTTCAGGGATCAAATTTGTGATTAGAAAACTGTAACAAATGGTTGGATGCTCTGTTTTTATTTTATACTATGGGTGAGTCTTCTCCTGGACAACTGGTCTCTACAACTACAGAAATGAATCATTTCATGGATTTCAATCTGTTTTTAGTATTTTACAAAAATGAACCGCACACTTTTAGGAGTTTGGAATCTGTTTGACTTATTTTTTGGAATCTACAAGAAGGTGGTGTTGATGAACATCTCTATGAGTTTGCTAAATAGGGATCTTCTCCTTATGTCAAAACCTTGGATTCTAGCTTAACAAGCTTGGAATAAATATTGATGATGCAAGCAATTGTGTAGTATGCCCCAGTCTATTGCTAAATCCAAATGCTAATGTAATATTATACATCTCCAAGTGATGGCACAAGTAGTTAAATAGAAGCTAGTAAATGTATGATATCTAGAAGTGGATTAGAGTTCTTCCTTTTATATAATAATCTAACATTCAAATCACACATTTCACACTCAAGTTGTCTAATAATAACTAGTAGGAAGTGAATCAGCTTAGAAACATTTTAAATTCTGAATTTAAAATTTTGAGGATCAAATTTACAGCAATCTGAACAATGTCCATTTCTGAGATTATAGATTCAACCCAAATAAAAGAAGGGATAAACTGCAGATCAAGTCCAATGGGATTAAAAAATTTCCAGTTGACCCTGCCTGTCAAGCAATTTTTTATGACAATTACCTATTTGAAATGGTCCTTTAAATACTAAGACGTATATTATTATAAATAAAATTATATATAAATTAACATATCAGACTAGTCCTCTATAAATTTTGATAATTTGTTCAGAATCTCCCTTTTCATATGATAAGTTCTTAAAATTTTGATTATTTATCACAACAAAAACATCTATATACAGCCATTCGACCATCAAATTTTGATGATGAATCCAAACTCTTAAAATGTGCAAAATAAGTTTCAAATTATTTTACCAACTTTTACATCCTCTTAATATTGACCATAAAAGAACAAACTTAATCATCCTCAAATTGGCCAAATTATATAGAAAAATAAATAAAATTTGACAAAATATAAATAGAGTGCTCACTCGTGAGCCATTGGAAAGTCTGAGCTGAAGCTACATTCTCATCACCCATCAAACCTAAAGTCAATATTACAGCCTCATTTCACTAAACCCTCAAATTATTACTCCAGACATACCAACAGGCACCCCTAAACCAATAAGCTACCTCACACCCATAAAGTTGCATGCATTCTGTTGTGGGTAGTATTTTTTTTCAAAACCAACTCTGCCAAAACATTAACAGAACTTGACACTGGTTCAGCTCTTCACTATAATGCCGTTACAATACATCAAAGCACAACCCAAAACCACTACCCATTGAACTAAATTCACAGAATTGAATAAACATCAAACATACCCAAGAGAAAGCAAACTTACCTGACCAAGCACCGCTCTTATCTGCCTTTGCAATTCTTCAAAGATGCTTCTGTAATATGGAAGTTGCTCCATCATAGACTTCAAATGCCAGGAGTGAAAAATAAAACAAGGGTTTCCCAACAGATCAACAGTATGAGTATCAATGAGATTTCTCTTCCATCAGACGTAGAGAAGCGATACCTAGAATACCCGGTACAACGGCTGGGAATTTCAGAAAGTAATGTCTAAAGTTTATAAAAGAAACCAATCTGAGCTTGACGGATGTCAAGTGTGGCCACTAGACAGAAACTAATAATTCACGCGTTGAGTACGATGATAGAAGTGGGGAAGTGATCGTGCAGTTATGGCGGGCATGGGTGAGAGTATATAAGAATCCTCCTCGGACTTCTCAATTAACTTATAAAAATGCCTACTGCTAGTGTTGCCGTATTCCACAATTTTCCTCTGGAAAGAAGGCTTTTACATTTTTAAGAAGATTAAGGGAGAGGAGCCGATCTGGGGCAGGTTCCATAGCTGTTATAGCTATGGACAGCGTGGGGGCCACCGGTGAGTAATTTTTATACCAATAAAAATTTCAAATTTCTTTTCAAATATGTTATAATAGATTCATTTTAAATTCGCAGTATGTCCTATCATAGGTTGACTTTTTTGTCGCCACTTTCTCAATAGTGGGTGAATGCAAGTGGACATTTATTTTCCTATTTCACAATATCAAGTGAATGTATAATGATAATCTTATTTCCACAATATAAATAATTTTTGCCACCTTCCCAATAAAAGGTTGTTGTGAAGGGATATTTTATTAACCAAAATATAAGTCTTCTTGCATTAAAAGTGAGTTGACATGTACATAAGACATTGCCAAGTGATTTAATTCCAAATATATTTGAACAAAATACATTTCAACATGTCTCATTTTTTATATTCTTTTTACTATCAACTGGTTCCGAATGTCCATAATAACCAAACTTTTTTTGAATTTCCGTGCAAAATTGAAAACATGAACTCTCAGGTCACTATGCATTGCAAAATTTTAATATAACACTTAATTATTACTCTATTATTTACAAATCCACTAAAAAACAGTAATCATAAAAAAAATGTAAAACTGGTTACAATTCAAAAACAAACTTAATATCACTTCAAATCACCAACCACAAATCCTATGTACCCATTAAACTATCCCTTCTACCATTAATACATTGAATGCAAATCAAATTCCCTCCCATAAATCAAATGAATGCAGATCAAATTCCCTCCCGTAATTCAAATTAATCCACTTGATACCAATTCAAATTCAACAAACCTATTTATGCAAGCAATCCTCAATTGTGCGATGCAAGTTACACATTACAGTTTATTCAAAATTTTCAAATTTCTCACTTTCTGCTGCATGCTCTTGAGCGACGATGACCTCCTCCAGATCGATGCGCTCTCCTCCTTCAGCTCTTTCGGTAAGTCATTTCCATAACCATCCTTTATGCTGTCACCGGCCAATCTCCCTTTAAGCTCTGTTATGGTAGAAATATCTGCTGCACAAAATAATACATATCTACGTATGTTTTCCACAGCCATATCCATTTTCATGAAACTTACACATTTATCTATATCTGCAATATATATATATATATATATATATATATATATATATATATATATATATATATATATATATATATATATATTAATGAAACTTACGCACTTCTCTCCCCCTATATATATAATATATTTGCAGAGATAGATAGATACATAATTTCAATATAAATGAACAAGGTATAAATTGAATGTACATACCTATATTTGTTGATGAACTGTTCAGTAATATATTAATTTCAAATTAGCTATCTATCTATCTCTGCAAATATATATATATAAATATACATATATATATAGGGAGAGAGATATAGATAAATGTGTAAGTTTCATGAAAATGGATAGGGCTGTGGGAAATATATATATTTGCATAGAGATAGATAAATAACCTAATTTGAATGTAAATTAAATAGGTATGTATATTTCTATTTTGCAAATTGAAATTAATATATTACTGAACAGTTGATCAACAAATATAGGTATCTACATTCAATTTATACCTTGTTCATTTACATTCAAATTAGCTATCTATCTTTGCATATATATATATAAATTGCATAGTCAAATTTATATATTACTGTACGGTTCATCACAAAATATAGGTATTCATGACAATGGATAGGGCTATGGGAAATATATATATATATATATTTGCAAAGAGATAGATAGATAACCTAATTTGAATGTAAATTAACAAGGTATGTATATTTCTATTTTGTAAATTGAAATTAATATATTACTGAACAGTTGATCAACAAATATAAGTATCTACATTCAATTTATACCTTGTTCATTTACATTCAAATTAGGTATCTATCTATCTCTGCATATATATATATATATATTGCATAGTCAAATTTATATATTACTGTACGGTTCATCACCAAATATAGGTATGTGCATATATATATTGCATAATCAAATTTATATATTACTGTACGATTCATCACCAAATATAGGTATGTACATTTAATTTATACCTTGTTCATTCACATTCAAATTAAGTATCTATCTATCTCTACAAAGTGGCTGCATGTATGTCCTCATTGACATTGAACCTAATTAGATGTATGCTTTGTTTGTTCAATTAAAGTGACTGTAAATATCGGCTCCTATCCCTTACAGTCAACTGTCATAATAGCTAACTCCTACTTATGTTACTATGTTGTTTGAGAAATGGTACTAACATAAGTAGGACTCAACCATCATCAAAGTTAGCTGTAAGGGAGAGGGGTCGATATTTATGCCACATCAAAACACTCTTGCCCTACAGTGCATGCAGTTAGAACTCAGATAGATATATACATACATATATAAAAGTTGTATAATGCCAGCTCGACAGTGAAGGCACGTGGCAAAAAAAAATTAGTCGACCCGGACGCTGATGACGTGGACCCCTCGCTCAAAGTTACCCTACCCACCATCGGTTACATTCAACTTAATTAGATGTATGCTTTGTCTGTTCTTCAATTGTACTGACAGTATGCGAAGAATATCTCAACAACATTATGAAACATTAACACAACTTGAAACAGCAGTATGATAGAAATATTTGAAACCCTTTACTGTCTTGCAAAGCTGTTAGAAGATATAAATTTTTGTATCATGCTATTGTTGCAAGTTCATATATGTGTATCATAATGTTGTGTCAATTATATGCATGGTTAGCTTGTTCTTCAATTACAATCAATAGTAAATATATGGATTCGTTGTTTCAGTCGGTATCATTATTTTCAATATTAAGTGTATGATGTTTACTAATTACTGTGTTGGTTCAATACAAAGGAAGATAAATGTGCGAACAAATATCAGGCGATCTTCAAGGAGGAAGCCTCCACAAAAGCGGAGCCGGACAACTATGCCCGCACACAAGAGAGGTGTGCATCTGCCACATAGCGATGAGGAGGATGTTGTCATTCCTGTTCACCAGCGAACTGAAGAACCAAGTAGTGAGGAGGAGGTAGAAATTGTTTTGGAACAACCAACTGAATCTGTAGTGCAAGCTAACCCAGCTGTATCAACCAAAAAGGTTGCACCGAGCCGTGAATGGACCCAGGCTGACATGGACCATGCCCTTGAAGATGTTGAAGACTACGGTTGGTCAACTAGAGGTGCAACAAAAAAGTGGGGTATTCCTACCTCAACATTGTCCAATTGGCTAAGTGGTATGACCACTACAAAAAGGAAAGGGCCCCCAACAGTCCTAAGTGAGGAGGAAGAGTCATTGATCGTCGAATGGTGCAAGGAGATGGCTGTTGTTGGCCAAGGTTTGGAGATCGTTAATCTGAAAATGGAAGTGGCCCAAATATGCGAAACAAGGAATAATCCCTTCAAGAATGGGCTTCCTGGCAAGTCATGGTGGACAGGATTCAAAAGAAGGCATCTTGATCTCTGCTTGAGAACAACCCAAGGTCAAGATAGAGACCGTGCTATAAATCTGAGGCAACCGCTTGTAAGTGCTTTCTACGACACTTTGGAGAAGGCATATGCAGGAGGGAACTATGGACCACAAAGGATTTGGAACTGTGATGAGACAAGGCTGCAAGCTGGCCAGAACCGTAACATGAAGGTGCTTGCCATGAAAGGCATGAGAAGTGTTGCTTACATTATCCCAAAGAGCTGGGAGTGGATCACTATTCTAGCATGTGTAAACGCTGCAAGTCAAAAACTTCCAGGTTTTTATTTGTTCAAGAGCAAAAAAAAGTGCAAAACTACATAGCCAACTGTGAGCCAGGAGCATTGATGGTTGTTCAACCTCACGCATGGATGATGAAAGTGCTATTTATCAAATGGCTCAATTTCTTTGCTATGCAAGTACCTGGGGGTTGCTCACCCACCCATAGACACCTCTTGATATTTGATGGGCATGGCAGCCATGTAGCCTTCTCTACCATTACCAAAGCAAGGGAGCTTGGTATTGACTTGCTCACCTTACCCGCCCACACATCACACAAGTTGCAACCTCTTGATGTGAGTGTTTTCTCCTCTTTCAAGTGTAACTTCAAAAAGGAAAGAACAAATTGGACCATTAGACATCCAAATCTGGAGATAAGAAGGGAAGAATTGGCTACACTTGGCAGCCTAGCTTTTCAAAAGTCATTGACTTTTTCAAACATTAGAGTTGGCTTCAAGAGGACAGGTATTTGGCCATTTGATCGAAATGCTTTGGATAATGACATAAGGGTTAGCGAGACATTCCACTTTGTTGCCCCCGAGGAAGCATCAACTGCTGCAAACATTCTAAGCCTTTCCAACAATGGTTTGGCAGTCACTGAGGGTGAGTCTAATGTTGGAACTGCAGAAGTTGGAGATCAGCAAAATAGGATGAATGGTTAGTATGTTCTGCATTTGTTGTATGAAGTTATATTTCAGTATGTTGTTACACTATGTACCATTGTTTGATATGTTGCTTATTTCGAATCAGCTCAATTAGATGTATGGTTAGTTTGTTCTTCAATTACAATCGATCTTACATATATGCATTTGTTGTTACACTATGCACCATTTTTATATGCATATGCATATTTGCAATCTGCATATGCATGTTTGCAATATGCATATTTTATATGCAATTATTGTATGAAGTTAAATTTCAGTATGTTGTTTGAGAAATGGTATTAACATAACTAGGAGTCAGCATATGGTTAGTATGTTATGCATTTGTTGTTACACTATGCACCATTTTTAGATGCATATATATGCAAATCTGCATATGCATATTTGCAAAATGCAATATGCATATATGTAATTGTTGTATGAAGTTAAATTTCAGTATGTTGTTTGAAAAATGGTATTAACATAAGTAGGAGTAAGCATATGGTTAGTATGTTCTGCATTTGTTGTATGATGTCATATTTCAGTATGTTGTTACACTATGTACCATTGTTTGATATGTTGCTCATTTCCAATCACCTCAATTAGATGTATGGTTAGTTTGTTCTTCAATTACTATCGATCTTACATGTATGCATCTGTTGTTACACTATGTTTTGCATTTGTCGTATAAAGTTATATACGCATATATGCAATATGCATATGTTGTATGAAGTTAAATTTCACTATGTTGTTTTGAGAAATGGTATTAACATAAGTAGAAGTTGGCATATGTAATATGCAATATGCATATGCATATATGCATATGTTGTATGAAGATAAATTTCAGTATGTTGTTTAAGAAATGGTATTAACATAAGTAAGAGTCAGCATATGGTTAGTATGTTCTGCATTTGTTGTATGATGTCATATTTTAGTATGTTGTTACACTATGTACCATTGTTTCATATGTTTTTCATTTTAGGGAAAAGCATATTTTGATATTGTTTGATATGTTTTTGATATATTGCTCATTGCCAATCACCTCAATTAGATGTATGGTTAGTTTGTTCTTCAATTACTATCGATCTTACATATATGCATTTGTTGTTACACTATGTTCTGCATTTGTTGTATGAAATTATATACGCATATATGCAATATGCATATGCATTGCATATATGCATATGTTGTATGAAGTTAAATTCCACTATGCTGTTTTGAGAAATGGTATTAACATAAGTAGGAGTCGGCATATGCAATATGCAATATGCATATGCATATGCATATATGCATATGTTGTATGAAGATAAATTTCAGTATGCTGTTTGAGAAATGGTATTATCATAAGTAAGAGTCAACATATGCAGATGTTGTATGAAGATAAAATTCAGTATGTTGTTTGAGAAATGGGATTATCATAAGTAAGAGTCAGCATATGCATATGGTTGTGGATTGGATTGGATTGGATTATGATACTGTCAGCAATTGCCTTCTCTATTTGCATTTAAATTACATGGATTGGATTCGTTTGTTCTTCAAATACTCTCAAACTTACATGTATGAATTTGTTATTTTAGATTCCAATGAACGACTTGAACCAGCAGTATTGGGAGACCAGAGTACTATTGGAGACATATCTCTTTCCCTGCCAACTCCATCTGAGCAGCCCTCCTAGCTCTTTGATGGTGCTGCCAATCTTGCTATGGATATGCATGTGGACAAAGAACAGAGTCTTTCAATGCCATCCCCACCGCACTGCATGGGTCCCAATACGTTAGTACATAGCTATGTTGATTGTGGAGACAGTGACGGTGACCAGTTAGGAGATAGAATGGATGCTACAGATAGTGAGATTCCAGAAACAAATAATGCTGATTTGATTGAGCCTTTGGGAGGCCAACAAACTTCACGCATCTCACAATTCTTGAAGCTACCGGTTCATGTGGTGAAAGACAAGTCTAATAAGGTAGCTGACCGTGGGATCAAGTTGCAAAGAGGATCCCAACTCCTAACTATTGATGACTTTATGGCAATGCTAAGTGAACAAGATGAAAAGAAGAAGGAACTAGAAGAATTGAAATTGAGGAAGAACCAACAACTTGCAGAGCGCAAGATAGAAAGGATTGCAAAATTGGAGGTGAAAAGTCTTATGAGAATTGAAAGGAAAAGCAATGAGTAGTAGCAGAGGTTGAAAAGGAGCTGCAAAAGAAGGAGAAGGACAAAAAAAGGGAGGACCAACGGAGAGAAAAGGAAGCTGGAAAAAGGGAAAAAAAGTTGGAGAAGGGACAAGCAAATAGTGCAAAGGAGAGGCGACTCAGCAGCCCTCTAAATCCCTTGCCCGACCGCCATAGGATCTTCACAGATTTCGTATCTATTCAATGCCCCCAATATTGTCCATCACCTACCCAAGCTACCAGCCAAACATTTCAGAGTTGGAGTCCTTCTCAGTCGCTCTCCTATACACACTCACCTAGCCCCACAAGAAGCCAACCATATGAGAGTTGGAGTCCTCGCTTACATGCCTATCAAACCTCACCCACCCTAAGCATAATCCAACCAACTCAATCATGGAATCCTTGTCCATCACATGCCACATCCAACTCACAAGACAGCTTGCCATCAAATTTTAGTTTTCCTACATTTTTCGATTGATTTGAATGTTTGGTTGCTAATTTTTTGTTGTGAACTTCTTGATGGATTCAAAACGACGTTTGAAATTTTTTTGTTTGAATGTTTCTAACTTGAAACATCAGTATGGATACCATAGAGACAACATATTCCATCATGTTACTGTTTATCTCTGCAATATAAAACATATGTATATATTTATCTCTGCGAGAGGAAACTGATGTATCTATCTATAGTAATCTATACATATATGTATCATAACGGTGTATGACTCTGTTGTTTGAAGTTAATTTGAAAATTCAGTATATTGTATCATTCTGTGCAGCATACATATGTATGGTAATGTTGTATTCAAATGGGTTGGAAATATTTCGACCATAACAAAGCTTAAAGGGAGAGTTGCCGATGACAACATAAAGGATGGTTATGGAAATTAACAAGGTGTCCACTCATTTAAATGTAAATGGACAAGGAAATTGCTGACAGTATGCACATACATATGCATATGCGAACTCCTACTTATGTTAATACCATTTCTCAAACAACATACTGAATTTCATAGTGTAACAAGAAATTCATACATGTAAGATGGAGTGTAATTGATGAACAAACTAACCATTCGTCTAATTTAAATGTAAATGGAGAAGGCAATTTCCGACAACATGCACATACACATGCACATGCACATGCTAACTCCTGCTTATGCTAATACCATTTCTCAAACAACATACTGAAATTTAGCTTCATACAACAATTGCATATATGCATATGCATATTACAAATACACATATTTGCATAGATGCAATATGCATATTGCATATGCATATCTAACTTCGGTACATAGTGTAACAACAAATGCATACATGTAAGATCGATTGTAAATTAAGAACAAACTAACCATGGATCTAATTGAGCTTATTCGAAATGAACGACAAATTAACCATATGCTGACTCCTACTTATGTTAATACCAATTCTCAAACACCATACTGAAATTTAACTTCATACAAAAATTGCATAAATGCATATGCATATGCAACATATATAAGAATGGTGCATAGTGTAACAGCATACTGAAATATAACATCAAACAACAATTGCAGAACATAGTAACCATATGTTGACTCCTACTTATGTTAAGATTGAGTGTAATTGAAGAACAAACTAACCATGCATCTAATTGAGTTGATTCGAAATGAACAACATATCAAACAATTGTACATAGTGTAACAACAAATGCATACATGTAAGATCAATAGTAATTGAAGAACAAACTAACCATGCATCTAATTGAGGTGAATGGAAATGAGCAACATATAAAACAATGGTACATAGTGTAACAACGTACTGAAATATAACATCATACAACAAATGCAGAACATACTAACCATCTGCTGACTCCTAGTTATGTTAATTCCATTTCTCAAACACCATACTGAAATTTAACTTCATACAACAATTGCATATATGCATATGCATATGCAACATATATAAGAATGGTGTATAGTGTAACAACATACTGAAATATAACTTCAAACAACAATTGCAGAACATAGTAACCATATGTTGACTCCTACTTATGTTAAGATTGAGTGTAATTGAAGAACAAACTAACCATGCATCTAATTGAGCTGATTCGAAAGGAACAACATATCAAACAATTGTACATAGTGTAGCAACAAATTCATACATGTAAGATTGAGTGTAATTGATGAACAAACTAACCATGCATCTAATTGAGGTGAATGGAAAAGAGCAACATATCAAACAATGGTACATAGTGTAACAACATACTGAAATATAACATCATACAACAAATGCATAACATACTAACCATATGCTGACTCCTACTTATGTTAATACCATTTCTCAAACAACATACTGAAATTTAACTTCATACAACAATTGCATATATGCATATGCATATGCAACATATATAAGAATGGTGCATAGTGTAACAGCATACTGAAATATAACTTCAAACAACAATTGCAGAACATGTAATTGTAGACCTGCAACTTGCATATATATAATGGCAGTATTATAACACTATCATACAGTCCATAGTATCGGGTGCCATGCACCTATGTTTTGGCCAAAGTATGTATGTATATGTGTATAGTATCCTATACACACATACATGTATGCATGTGTGTATAGTATGTATACACACATCCATACATGTATGTGTGTATACATACTATACACACATACATCTAGGTATGTGTGTATAAGTATGTATGTCTATATCTCAAATAGAAACATACATACATACATAAATAATTATGTAGTATGTATGTATGTATGTATGTGTGCATACATGCATACATAATATTTTATTATTTAGTCTAATATAAAGATGTTGAATATTATATCAATTTAAAAAGAAATGTTTAGTCAATTAAAAATTAAAATGATTACTAAATTGACTAAAAAAATCGTATAAATGATTAGTCAATTAAAAAAATAAAATGATTAGGTTAGTTGACTAGGAGAATTCTATAAATGGATATGACTGTATTCCCTAAATCAGTCATATTTGGAGCAGAGACGAAGGACAGGGAAGAGTGGACGATGGGGGTCGGGAATTTTTGAGCGAGGGGTTCATGGCATCAGTCGAAAGAGGCGGCTAAAACACAGGTGCATAAAAGCCTTAACTGTCGAGCTGAGAAACACACATACTGCCACTATACATATGCAAATTACAGAGGTACAAAACGGAAACTAAGCTATATTTGAATGGCAGACTATGTGTATATGTGTGTATACACACATATATATGCATATATTCCAATTACAGAGGTATAAAATGAAAAAAACACATATTATGGCGGTGTGTGTATATGTGTGTGTAGACATATAAATATGGATATATACAGACATATACCTACAGTCGACCGTATATATGCATATATATAACTGTATTCTCACATATACACACAGTCTGGCATTATATAGTTCTAGTATTGCTGGAAAATTTCATTTGCGAGTCGTTGCTGTGTGTATATGTGTGTATACACAGATATATATGCATATATATACATTTATATGCATATATATCTGTGTATACACACATTTACAAAAAGTCGGCCATATATATGCCTATATGTATCTGGATAGTCACATATACACACAGTCGGCCATGAATAAGCTGCAACAAAGCTTCATTACACGATGAAAGCATTACAATTTTTTCTTGCACATTTAACAAAAAAAATCGCAAGAAAAACATCCAAATTTTTTGCAATGCATAGTTACTGCCTGAGTGAGGTTGGAAGACAACCTCACCTGCATATCTTGAAGATATATAGTTTCCTTTTACTAAATATGGTGTAGATAAGCACGAAAATTGTATAACTACCACTCGACCATGGCCTCACCACTGTCGGCGTTCATCCTAACCAGAGCTGGTTCTCAATGGAACCACTAAAAATGAATTATGACTCACTAATGGGTGTTTCATGAACAAAATGCAAGACCAAGCGAATGGTGTGCATGTCAACTTGGTTGGCGTTAAGGCCAGCAGTTGGGACTGTGTTGCAGTTAATGCACATTAACTAGAATATGCATATGCGAGTACTGGCGTGGCGCCAAACAACAATCGGTCATACAGATGTCTGCAATAGGTATACGCCTAATTTTTTTATCTTTTTTGGCAGTTTTTGGAAATCGCCCCAAAACCTTGGAAAGCGTGCTCAAAATCTTGCCAAATTTTTATTTCATAATGCCAGCTTGACAGTGAAGGCACGTGCAACAAAAAATTAGTCGACTCGGACGCTGATGATGTGGACCCCTCGCTCAAGATTACCCTACCCACCATCGGGCCCTCTCCCTTAGAAGTTACGAAAATAAATCATGTCTCCTTGGATCAGATTCATTGCAGACTCTTTGTGATAGGAGAGAGCAGCCAGTAGCAATGGAATTTAATTTTGCAACTATGTACTGGTATATAAAATCTTTAAAAAACTTTTATTTTAAGGTATGAGAAATAATATTTTTATCTAATGTTTGGGGGTGTGCTTCATCATTATGTGATTCCCTCATTTAGTAAAAAGTGTTTTTAAAATATCCAATCAAAATTTAATCATGGAAATCTTAGTAGTTGAACAAAAACATATATATATATATATATATATATATATATATATATATATATATATATATATATATATATATATATTTGAACAAAGCAAAATAACTTACAAAAATAAAGCTACGAAACTTCACTATCTAATTTTTAATCTGTTGCAACTGATGTTTAGCTCTCTCATTCTTCTTATGTATTACCTGAATCTGTGAAAAAAGTACAGCCCCCTGAAGACATATGTCAGAGTAAATCCGTAGAGTCCCAACAGCCTGATAAAAATTATTAGAAAACATTGCAGCACACCTATTTATCCATATATTTTTCAAAATAACATGTCCAATAGAATCAACAATCACATCCTTCTGCATACCAAGCCCAAAAATAGTCTCTTTCCAAGTTAAGTCATGATTAAAAATAGCTAAGAAGTCTCTAAAAATAGTAAACCATTGCCTTTTAACATATACACAATCCCAAAAAATGTGCCTCAAACTTTCCACACCTTTACAAAAAGGGCAATCTGTTGTTTGGACCATAATGCACTTCAATCTATCTCCCACGGGTAACTTGCAGTGCAATATCTTCCAAACCAACACCTGAGTCAAAATCAGCTTTGGAACCCCATATTTGAGCATTTAATTTACACCAAAAATTAGTGGAGTCTACATTTCCACTTTTGAATCAAACGATTACTAATATTCCAACTAGGAAGCAGCTATAAATATACATTTTTTAATGGAAGATTATTGAAATGCTTGTAAGATAACCATTTCCAATCTCTAAAGAAAAATCAGTCCCTTGAAGTACAAAACTTCATCGTTAGATCTACCGGCACTAGAGATTTAATAAAAATTATGAACTGTTCATAACTAGAATTCAACCCATACTGCTCCTTAAATGTTGTTCCAAAGAGCCCAATCAAAAAGGTCAAAATCTCAAATATCTTTAAATTGTCTAACTCCCTTTTTAAACAAATAATGAGCTTGTCTTGGGAAACATAAAGCCAATGGCAAATCATAATAAGAAATTATTTTGTTCCACCAAATTGACATAGAAACAAAGCTAAACCCCATCTGCAAGGAAGATTCATTCCATTTTAAAAAAATGTTAACTTTTTGCAAAGCTTTCCAAATAGACTGGAGGGGGAAAGAGGCTTTGATTCTAAAGTGAGACTTGGTAAAAGCATTTTATCTAGCCAACGAACCTCTTGCCATTTCTTCTTAATAGAAGCATCCATAATTCTTTGATGTACTAAAATCTTCCATGGTTCATCTTCGCTGGAAGCTCTTATCATCCATTTTGTAGCAAGGCAAATCCCTTGGGTTTGGGGATCAATAAGCCCTAGTCCACCTTTTGTGTTTTGGTTGAATACAATGAGACCATGAAGAAGTAATAAAACCATCATTACCATCCCATCTGGACCACAAGAATTTACGGATTATTCTATTGAGCTCCTCATAGCCTTGTTTAGAAGGCATCCAACAAGAAGAGTAGTACACATGGGAAGCAATGAGAATCTTATTAGCCACTTCAATCTTGCTAGCCAAGGACATCATTTATTGCCAAAATTGAACAGCTTATGTTTAATTATGTTTAAGAACCAAGCCCACTTATCAAAAAGAGAAACTCCCAAACCAAAGGGTATACCTAGATATCTAGTTATCTCACCATGCTTAATTTCCCTCCATTCTTTCGGTATCCATTGTGGCTTAGCATAAGGCTGAGTCACTAAAAACTCAGTTTTATTATGAGCAATAAGGGAGCCAGATAACTCGCAGTACAAATTAACAATTTCCAAAGCATTGTTCACCTCCTGTTCAGAATTATCCAAAGAATAACATACTATCATCAGCAAAGTGGGAGTCAATAACCACCTGGTTTTGAGGGATAGAAATCCCTTTGATAAGTTTCATTTGATGAGATTTATGAAGAAAATAACCCCAAGGCATTAGCTCTAAGAACATACAAAAAGGGAGAAAGGGGGCATCCTTGCCTTATGGAATGTTATAACTCAAATGAGTTGGACATATTTTTATTAATAATCAAATATGCATTAGCATCTTCAAACAACATTTGAACATGATTTAGAATTTTAGGACCAAAACCCAGCCAATGAAGCATTGTAAGGATAAAGCTCCAACAAATTCTATCATAGGCTTTGTTAAAATCCAGCTTGACTATCAAAGCATTTTTTCCATAGTCTCCCAAGCCAGCATAAGGTTATCAATGATATATCTACCTTTTAAAAACCTCATTTGCTCAGCTCTCACAATCATTTGAACAATGGGCTTAATTTTGATTGCTAAAGCCTTTGCAATAATTTTATATGAAGTGTTTAGTAACATAATTGGATGCCAACTAGCAATGGTATCCTCATTCTTCCACTTAGGAGTAATTTTAATAATACCTTTGTTGGTAATAGGACCCAAAGAACTGCTTTGAAAAGCTTCCAAATATAGCATATAAAAATCATCCTTAATATGCTTCCACGTAGTTTGATAAAATTTAGCAGGAAGATCATCAAAGCCAAGACTTTTATTTGGTTTCATAGAAAATAAAGCACGTTCAATTTCCTCCAAAGAGAGAATTCTATCAAAATATTTGATATAACCTAGATCAATCATATTTGGAATAAAATCTTGTATGCTATCTTCCATCGCATGTTGGATATCAGACCAATTAATTAGTTTCTTCTCTAAACAGCCTTTCATAAAAACTATGAAACAGATTAATAATTTCTACTTGATCAGTATGGTGTCCACTTCCATCCCTTATAGCTTCATTTTTCTCTTTTTTATGCTTATAGTTAAGATGATTAAAGAAATATTTAGATCCCTTGTTCCCTTCCTTGATCCATTGAATTCTAGCTCTAATTTTGGCACCCGATCATCTATAATGATGAAGTTTTCACAGCTGAGCTTTCGTAACAACAATACGTTTTTGAATATTTTCATTGAGGATCAAGATTAAGTTTAGTTCGAGCAAGTTCTAGCTGTCCTTGGAGAGATTTTTCACTACATTTACTTTTCCAATCCATTCTTCTGAATGAATGAATGAAGAAACTCAACACATTGTGATATAGCAAAAGTCCACCATCTCACCCATGAGTCTCCTTCAAGAGGTTTAGGAATAGAGTTTCAAATACCAACTAAAGTTGAAACACATTCTTTATTTTTAAGATGAGAAATATAAAGCTTGAGAGGGAGTTGAGAAGAAGAATCAACCTCAACATTCTCCAAAGAGGACAAAGAACAAACAATTAGATAATGATCAGATAAATATGTGGAATAATCCACTAAAACCCAAAAATCCTAAGATAACTTATCCAACCTGAGATTGAGAGATAAATAGAAATGATCCAATCTGCTTAGCTTCCTATCATTACCTGATCTACAATTAGACCAAGTGTACCAGTTATTGGCATGACAAGAGAATTGGTTGTGGAGAGGATCGGCAACTCCAAGCACATTCCTACAATAAATCCATTTTTCAAATTCTTCCTGGTTGAGCTTAAAATGATTAAACCAATTGTGATCCTCGTAATGTTCCACCATGTTAAAGTCTCCTCCCAACACCCAATCAACAATAGGAAGGTTCTTAGACATCCAGTCCCAAAGAGCAACTCTTTCTCTCAGATTTTTAGGTGCATAAATTGAACATAAACCAAGAGGCTATTCATTGATAAAGGTGAGGGCCCAAACATAGTTATGGGTTGGGTCCTCACTCTTATTAATGACATGTTTCAATATGAGAATAGCCCCACCGTTTCCCTCCTTATGCAAGGTATGAACAAACATAGAATATTTCCATAGATTGAAAAGAGACATATTTAAATGCTCATTACCAATCTTAACTTCTTGTGGCATAAGCATATCAGGCTTCCATTTCTCAAGAGTGTCCTTGACTTTAAATGTATGATGAGGGTGTGAAATCCTTCTCCCATTCCAAGATAATATTCTAAACCTCATAGTGAAACATCAAGAGAATCATCCTCCTCTTGTGGCAGGACTCCATAGTGATTAGAGATGGGAACTTCTTGATCATTGATTAGTTTTTCAATTGAACCACCAGAAGGGATCTAGACCATTGTTGAGAATTAGGAGAGGGAGACAAAGATCTACTAGGAGATTTCAACAACCTTGAAGAAGTTGGAGCAGCAAGTTCATTAGGAGGGGAATGAGAATTTGAGGAAGGGGAAGAAGGTTCCTTTCGTTTCCAAACAATTTTCCAATCATCATTCATAATAAAATCCTTATAAGAAGCATTAGCCACAACAAGGGATTCAGTAGTAGAATGAGGACTAGAAGAGGGAATACTATTGTTCGTTTGATGAGTAGAAGGTGGTGGAGTTTTGATGATTGGCTTGTACTGTAAGGCGGGATTAGCGACAACCTTGGTTGGGGAGGCTTGTGAAGTGGAATAGGAAACGCTATTTTTCCTGATAGGGCAGTCTCGAATCAAATGACCAGGTCTTGTCGACGAAAAAAATAAGCATTGGGCTTATTCAAATAAACGATTGGCTAATCAATTTCAAGCCTAGGACCATATAATTTAACATTCTCTAGCAAAGGTCTGTTCAAGTCCACTTCTACACAAACTCTCAGGTGAACTCTTAGACTGGAAAAAAATTCAAAGCTTTGTTTGCACGAAAAAACTTTACCCAATTGTGCCACAATGTCCTTAAGATATGGTAAGAAGACAGTTTAAAAACGGAAACTCCAACCACATTGGATAATGAGAACGAGAGGGTCGTTAGGGGTGAAATTCAAATGTCCAGGCTTCGAGGTAGCAAATTTTTCCATAGATTATCCATGTGCCATACTGCAACACAGCTTAAGCATGCTCTACAGATTTGAACATGCAAGAGACATAACCCTTACCTAAATCCCTTATTGTTTCAATCATCCAATGCTTGTTTTCCTAGTTTATTCTCACCCATTTGTAAAATTCTGACTCTATAGGAATTCCTCTCAAAAAGAACAAAATCACAGTTTTACTTTGATGTTCAACTATGAGATCTACAACATCATTAGGCAATTGAAACTCCAAGGATTTACCTTGTTCATCACTTAAATATTTTGGACTCTTTTCTTATCGTTCAACAATTTGGGGAAAAACCTTGCCCTTTGTACTGGGCATCTCATTTTTTCTTGTCCTTATATATGCAATTTCTTCCCCCTCCATAGCACCATTTTCTTCCATATCATCAAAACTAGCAGTCAACTGTATTAAGTTGTTAGTGTTGGAAGCCCATGATTGTCATGCCATAGACTTCAACCTCATCACTGGATTTTTAATCTCCCCATCAAGATTTCGTCATTCTGCATTGGAAGTTGAAACAACGACAAGGGAATCCACATAGAGATTCATGCACTGATCAAAAATTTTGGGCTCAAACGTAAAAAGTTTGCAAGAATTTTCCAAAAATGAAAGCTAGGTTTTCATTGCCTAAGTGAAAGTGCTCGTTCGTTCTCTATTACTTTTCCACATTACCAAGATTCGTCCTAGAATATCATGTTGATAGTTGAAATTATTTTATCTCTACATTTATACCCAATATAGATGATCCAATAGTTGGGCACAAAAGTATTATTTATTATTAGAAAATAAAACATTGTTATTTAAAATACAACTTTTATTGAACATTAAATGATCATAAAATTCTTATTTAGTGTGCTCATCTTTTATATTTGTGATAGGACAAACATATAACTAGAAGTACTCCAAAGCATAGATATTGCCACCTCAATAATTGTTCATATAAGAATAATATTTTTCCACATAACAACAATATGTGTTTAGATGAACACCTTATTTTATAAAAAATGGCATGCTTATATTTGATACTTATTTTATATGAATAAAAAAAAAGTGTTTATTTCACTTGTTAACAATTGTACTTATGATTTTTTTATATGACATTCATAAATTTTCATGTGCTTATGTAATGGTACATCTTGACAAGTTCATTTCATCATTTATTGATTTGCATTTGAACTAATTATTGACAATGTATATTACAAAGATGTTGCAAGACTAAATCCTATAACTACAAGTACTATACCAACAATAAGACCTCACCCAACTATTGGCCCCTCTCCTCCTAGAGTATAAAATTTTAGTGCCCCAAAGACTTGAGCCACTATAGTGATCACCCTTACAAGTAGCTTCAAAGAATATTGTTTGAAATACAACATTTGTTATCTTCATTGTGTGGGTGCGCATATAATGGTTAAAAGTGCATATCCTATACATTTTTTCCCTTTATTATATACTCACTTTTAATGAATATTGTAAAATTAATGATCGATGTAGAGGACAATAGTGTATTATATATTTTTTCCCTTTATTATATACTCACTTTTAAATTTTCATAGTGTATTATTTGGCAATTTCATTGCTAGCCCTAAGGTTTTAGGGTCACATCATCAAATTTGATGCCACTAATATGTCTAGTCATAAAAGGTGTTGCAAATAGCACTTTTTTAACACCTAACCATGATAGACAATTACAAAACCCCACTGTTGAAATTACTTGTACTAATAATTAAACATTTTTTCCTTAATATTATGTAGACAAACACTCAAATTATTAATGTCAATATATTTTAAAACATATATAAAGTTCATAATATATAAGTATAGAACCATTAAATTAAACACCTTAATATATAAGTATAGGTTAGTTTGATTGTGACTAATTGAATGAATAAATACATTGATTTTTATGCATTTCCCCACCTTTACACTATGGTTGTGGTTGCTCAACACTTCTTGGATTCTATCTTCAAAGTCCATGGGATGCCTCACTCTAATGTCAGTGGTCATGATTCAAATTTTACCAATAGAGTTGTATAAATTATAGGGCACTACCTTACATATGAGTTCACCTTATTCTTAAAGTAATGGTCAAATTGAGATTGTTAACAAATTCCTTGAGACTTGCATTATTTTATATCTAAGAAATGAGGATAATAGGGCTAGTGGTTACCTTTGGTTGAGTGGTGATATCATAACACCACTCATAGTACTTTCAAAATGACCTCCTATGAGGCCCTTTCTAGTACTCTTCCACCCTCCTCGAGTTCGTCTAAGGTTGCAATAGTTGATAATACTTTGGTGAAACACGAGCGTTAAATGTCGAGGATACTGAGAGGGGGGGTGAATCAGTATCTTGTTAAATTTTCTAATCAGATACCATCTAATTATTCTAATACATACAATAGCAAGGATAAGTAAAAGCATTAACAAAACATGAAATCACAGAACACATGAACACCAAGATTTTTAAGTGGAAAACCCAAAATGGGAAAAACCACGGTGAGTGTTAGCTCACAATATAGTATAACCGGTTATATAAGATATTACAAAATGGGTGACTCACTGCCAGGACTCACTGTCCAAAACAAAGGCTCACTGCCTACAAAATTACAATGACAAGAATGGCTTACAACCAGAAAATGAACTAATAGAGTACACCTAGTGAGTGCAAATTCAATTCCAATGAAGCTTAGTAAAGTGACTTGACACACTTCATTATATTCGCTCTTCTTCACAATCGCATTCACATCATCACAAAAAACTATATCAAACTTCAAACACTGTCTGATATATATATCCAATCTCTTCGCAAGCATCAATTAGGTCGGCCCAATTAGATGCACTTCTCATTCACCAAAAATAACAACTGTCAGCTTCAAACTTTCACAACATCTTCTCAAAAATCAATTCACACTACATCAAGTCGACATGGACCTAAGATAGGTCACACAAATATCCACAAAAATTAATTCACCATTACACAATACATTCATTGGGTTGGCCAAGGATAGACCTAATAGTATGCTTGCAAATACCAATGTAATGTCGATACACCATACGAGCATCTGGATATGTGGGGTCTGTAATGTACATGCTCCCGATGCCTACAAACTATTTCCCAAAACCGCAAGCAACAGTAATCACTAGCAAACAGATGCAGACCAAAAATATCAGAGGATATAAGCAAAATACCGGTTCAGATATCAGACCAAAATACTAGAACAACTTCAAATTTGACCTTGCAATTTCAACTCATATATCATGGTGACATCAATAACAACACAAAATAACAAAATGAGATGTTCTTCATTTTTCTAACAATCTCCCCCTTTGTCATTGATGGCAGCATGTGCCAAAACTTCTTATTTACAACACTTCTCCCCCTAACACCAACATTTCACCATTCTTCACTCCCCTTTGACATCAAGGACAAAGGGTTTCCTAAAAACAACTTGAAAACATGAAAACAAAAAAAACAAAGAAAACATGTATCAACCGGAGGATGGCGAGCCTTGAAGCTCCTTCAGAATACCTTCCCATACTGATTTTCCATTCTCCCAACTATCCTTTGTAACAATCAACATCTTGTTCAGAGATTCCAACTCTATCGGAGTTTCTTCTGCACTATCTGAAGTATCAGGAGTCAAATTTATCTTCTCAATTTTTTTTGCACATGCTAAAGCCTTGCCAACTGGAGTGTATTCCACTCTTACAATGTCACTCAACTAATCAAATTTTCTGATAATTTCTTCCTTCTGCTTCTACAGGACAAAGAAATTTTCTTTATGCGCAGTGATGGAGTTCCAGGTTGATCTGTCTCTATAAGATATAAAAGCCCAGCCGTGTCATATACTCTTAAGACCTCCTCTGCTTTGGCAATATTCAAAAACACAGAGTCAAAAATCTATAAGATATAAAAGCCAAAAGATTAGAACAGGGCATGATTTTTATTTATTATTTCCTTCTGAGACCTCTGCTATCAAGTGATGTGGCAACGATGTTATGTGCACAGTCAAAAGCATTTGCCAAAGAAGATGAAAATGAGCAGTCGCCTTCTCCAACTAACAGAATCCTTTGCAAGCTAGAATAATGCATAAGCTTCCTCTCCAACACAGGTGGCCTCTGCAAATACTAGCCATCATTTATTAACCATTTAACATAAATTTTTAGAAATGCAAACTTTTCTAACACCCAATAAGCTCTGAAAATCTCTGGCGCCAACAACTATGAAAAACAACTTTGACTAGATATTACAGTATGCCCATGAGAAAGCAAATCACCTGGGAAAGTTCTAATGCTTCTACGCGCCTAAGTAGTTCCTCCAGTTGAGTTACGATTCTACAGTATTCAGGCTGTTCCATCGTTTTACAGCAGAATGCACTTGGAACACTGAAAAACACAGAATATCCCGATAGCCAAGCAGCAGCACTGGGTAGTCTTCACCTTCAACACATAGAATGGAACATCTACGTTCAGTCAGGGCCCAGAATCCGGAATTTTCCCTAGTTTGTGATTTTGTTGCCTCCTTTTTCTTGGTACTGCTGCCTGGTGCAGCGACCAGGCCTGGAATGTCAAACTAACCATGCCTGTGAAAAAATAAAAATAAAAAATTCAATGCATTTCACCTTTTTTCATATAAGTTGCACATATTTTAATAGTTAAATATTTAAATTCATAATCATTTTAAATATTAAATTTTATCATACTCACATGAAATATTATGTTTTTTAAAATCAGTTATATCAAATATTTATTATATCAAAATTAAAATATGTAAAACTTATGGTTTTCAAAATTATAATTATGTCAATGGACCTTTGGTCTGCTGGTGAAGTTGAAAGATTCTAAAGGAGCCCACCAGGATCAAGTCTTGCTGAGTGCAAGACCTAAAAAGGGATGAGACCGAGATCGTGCCCCAAACGGATTTTGGTCGAATGGATACCCCTCAGACCTTGGCTCTAAGCTAAAGGGGATCCCCTTGGGGGTATCTCCAACAAAAATATATATATACATATATATAATTATATATATATTAAACATACAATTGTAAAAATCTCAAAAATGTATTTGAGTCATTTGTCTATTATAGTTTATAGATCTCAGATTTTGGTGTCATATCATAAAAAAGAGAGCACTATTTGGACAGTTTATGCTTCATTATATTCATTTCCACTAAGTATGGCATCAACCTTACACTCTACTATATTAAAGTTTTGAATGCATATATATTGTTAGTGTTGATCATGAGTACTAATAATTGAATGAAATTTAATTTTTAGATCTAAAAAGCAACAAATCATGTGATGACACATCAACACACCAGAAAATATGACTTAATGTACACTTATTATAACTTAATCCACAACTAGTGATCTACTCTTTTTTCGGGGTCTTTTTGGACACCTCAACAAAAAACATGCTGATGTGAAATCATGTTTTGATAATGTGGACCTAAAACCGTATTTATAATAGAGGGCCTTGACAAGTAAGCTGCTGTAAAAATTTGGAAGTAATTCAAAATTGTGGCATATGATTTTGAGAGGTGTGAATTTAGAGTGTTCAACTGCTAGACCCCCCTACACCATACAAATAAATAACTTGAAAAACTAATCTTAACACCAATACCTTGAAGAATTTCCAAACCATGAGACTTATCGATCAATAAACTATAAAAAATGTCCACCAAATGTGTGGGCTTAGTAACACTAGCTAAATTGATAGGAAGTAATTGTGCAATAATAGCAATGTCTTAGCAATCCATTTGTGCCAAGTGTGCCTCATGAACAATTATTTTTCTTCGTAATAAGTGTTATCTATTAGATTGTTAAAGATTATATCTTCAGTTTGACTCTTAGCCATTGTAAAATTTAAATGTTTGGCTTTTTCTCAAAAGGGTAAATCTTTGGCTTTTTCTCAAAAGAAGTGGAAATGAGGATGATATTTAGGAATAATTTCAACAGTTTAAAATATTTTTAAAAAATAAAGGACAATTAATTATGGAATAAAATTAGAAAATAAAGACTTAACTTTATGTGTGACTTGAAGATTTTTCATTATAAATTATGTTTTATGATCGAAGACTTTTGTTCAGGGATCAAATTTGTGACTGGAAAGCTCTAACAAATGGTAGGATTCTCTGTTTTATTTTATACTATGAGTTGAGAAATAAAATTAGAAAATAATAAGACTTAACTTCACGTGTGATTTTACGATTTTTTATTGTAAATTATGCTATATGATCCAAAACTTCTATTCAAGAATCAAATTTGTGACTAGAAAGCTCTAACAAATGGTTGGATGCTCTGTTTTTATTTTATACTATGGGTTGAGCCTTCCCCTAGAGAACTGGTTTTTACAACTGCAGAAATGAATCATTTCGTAGATTCAATCTACTTTCACAAAAATGAACTGCACACTTCTAGGTGTCTAGAATCTGCTTGGCTTATTTTCTAGAATCTACATCTAAAAAGTAGGTGGTGTTGATGAACACCTCTATGTGTTTGCTAAATACAGATCTTCTCCTTATGTCAAAACCTTGGATTCTAGCTTAACAAGTTTGGAATAAAGATTGAAGATGCAAACAATTGTGCAATATGCCCCAATCTATTGCTAAATCCAGATGCTGATGTAATATTATGCATCTCCAAGTGATGACACCAGTAGTTAAATGCCCCAATCTATTGCTAAATCTAGATGTTGATGTAATATTATGCATCTCCAAGTGATGACACGAGTAGTTAAATAGAAGCTAATAAATGAATGATGTCTAGAAGTGGATTAGAGTTCTTCCTTTTACATAATAATCTAGCATTCAAATCACACATTTCACACTCAAGTTGTCTAATAATTAGTAGGAAGTGAGTCAACTTAGAAACATTTTAAAATTTGAATTCAAAATTTTGAGGGTCAAATTTACAGCATGAATCTGAACAATGTCCATTTCTGAGATTGTAGATTCAACCCAATAAAACAAAGGATAAACTGCAGATCAAGTCCAATGGGATTAAAAAATATCCAGTTGAACCTACCTGACAAACAACTTTTTTATGACAATTACCTATTTGAAATGGTCCTTTAAATACTAAGATGTATATTATTATAAATAAAACTATATATAAACTAACATATCAAACTAGTCTTTTATAAATTTTGATAGTTCGTCCATAATCTCCCTTTTCATATGATAAGGTCTTCTTAAAATTTTGATTATTTATCACAACAAAAACACCAATATACAGCCATTCGACCATCGAATTTTAGACCATTAATCCAAACTCTTAAAATGTGCAAAATTAAGTTTCAAATTATTTTACCAACTTTTACATCCTCTTAATATTGACCATAAAAAACAAACTTAATCATACTCAAATTGGCCAAATTATATAGAAAAATAAATAAAATTTGACAAAATATAAAGAGAGTGCTCACTCGTGAGCCATTGGAAAGTCTGAGCTGAAGCTACATTCTCATCACCCATCAAACCTAAAGTCAATATTGCAGCCTCATTTCACTAAACCCTCAAATTATTACTCCAGACATACCAACAGGCACCCCTAAACCAATAAGCTACCTCACACCCATAAAATTGCATGCATTCTGTTGTGGGTAGTATTTTTTTTCAAAACCAACTCTGCCAAAACATTAACAGAACTTGACACTGGTCCAGCTCTTCACTATAATGCCGTTACAATACATCAAAGCACAACCCAAAACCACTACCCATTGAACTAAATTCACAGAATTGAATAAACATCAAACATACCCAAGAGAAAGCAAACTTACCTGACCAAGCACCGCTCTTATCTGCCTTTGCAATTCTTCAAAGATGCTTCTGTAATATGGAAGTTGCTCCATCATAGACTTCAAATGCCAGGAGTGAAAAATAAAACAAGGGTTTCCCAATAGATCCACAGTCTAACATAAACTAGATATAACATATGGGTATCGATGAGATTTTCTCCTCCATCAGAAGTAGAGAAGCGATACCTTGAGTTATGAATACCCGGTACCTGGGAACTCCAGAAAGTAATGTCTAAAGTTTAAAAAGCAACCAATCCGAGCTTGACGGATGTCAAATGTGCCTACTAGACAGAAATTAATAGCTTCACGTGTTGAGTACGATGATAAAAGTGGGGATGTGATGGTGCAGCTATGGCGGGTATGGGTTAGAAGGATATAAGAATCCTCCTCGGTCTTTTCAATAACTTATACAAGACGCCTACTGCTAGTGTTGTCGTATTCCACAATATTCCTCTGGAAAGAAGGTTCTACATTTTTAAGGCTTTTACTTAGAAGTTACGAAAATAAATCAGATTGTGATAGGAGATTTAAGAAGCTTACTAGGGGAGAGGACCCACTAGTTGTGCACCCTAATTTCGTGCTTCTAATTATCCTATGTGGAAATTTCAAATCACTCCCAATTTTTTACAGCAGCTTACTTGGCAAGTCCCCTGGTTATAACTAAGGTTTCAGGGCCACATCATCAAATATGATGCCACATCAGCATGCTTTTTGTCAAGGTGTCCAAAAAGGCCCAAAAAAAAGTGAGACCAATACTTGTGCATTCACAGCGTGTTTTATTAAGCGTTGATGTGGAATCACATGATTGGTTGTTTTTTAGATCAAAGGAATACATTTTGTTTAATTATGCTTAGTCATCATCAACACTAACAACTTTAAAGTCACAACTATTGGTTCAATATTGATAAAAATATTGGGCATTATATAAACAACTACTATCACAACTATTGAAACATGCTCAGGGATTGGGTCCTCTCCCCTAGTAGTCTTATCTCCCCTAGTAGTCTTATAACTAACTTCACACATTCATAGATTCTAAACAATACATCAAAATTTGACGATTTGTTTTTGGTCCTCTTTGTATGGGACTTATTTGCTTATATCAAAATTTTTGGCTTGTGGGTAGTAACAATGTGTGTTGTAGAATACGTTAAGCAAGAAGTGGTCAAAAATAGGTGTTTTCAATGTATCGTCCCCTACGTGACAACCACTTCGCCACTACCCGTTCATTGGCCAACTAATAAAAACTTAAAAAAATTACGTGTTTTCAATGTGTTTTCATTGGAAATAAATATGTACCAATAGTTTTTCAATTTTTTTGGTAAACTACACATTCAGTAGTGAACATTTATAGGTGTAAGATGCAAATATTTATTGGCATAATTAAAACTATGTAATGACTCAAATACAAACGGTTATTGGGGGTTCAGATAAGCATGGAGTAAATGGTTATTGGAACTATGTTAGTAATTGGTGTTATTTCCCTAGTAAGGAAAATTAATTTTGGAAGTATATATTGGTTACATAGAATTTTAAAAGAATTTTATTTTGTTGAAGAGCTTTTGGAGTAATAGTTCAATCATGTTGTAAGCATCTATAACGTGTTGAGTTCAAATCTCTCAATATAAAATAAAAATAAAAATTGAAGACAGGAAATATTATTTTTATCTACCTATAATTAATGTTTGGGGTGTGGTTCAACTTGCACATCTAATAAGAAGTGTTTCTAAAATACATTTTTTTTAAAATTGATCATAACTTAATTGTGAAAGTCCTAGTAGTTGAACAAAATAATATTAATGACATCAAGTTTCCACAATCCATATTGATAATTCAAATTGGTTTCTAAATTTGATTGTGTATGAGATTTTTCCATCAAAAACGATAATTTGAATTAACAAAATAATATTATTGATATTAAGTTTCCTTAATCCATAATACCATTTTCCAGCATTTTGTTAATATAGTTCCTACGTTAAAAAGAAAAAAATACATTTTTTTATCAAAATAATATTATTGTTAAAAATCATTGCATGATGAGCAAAGGTGCAGAAGGTTGTGCAGGTGTGGTGATGGATGGGAGATGACATGGAGGAGATGGCATGGGAGCAAACAGAATGTAGAAGGGAAAAATGTGAACCAAGGGCACACAGGGTTCGAAGGATGTTGTCGTTCCCGCCTAGGGCATCTACAGGGAATTTATCCTCTCCCTCTTCGCTTGCCTCTATTCCTCTTGATGCAACTTTGTTCTTCATTGTGGGGTGCAGGAACAGGAGTAACCCCTATCATGAGTGCATTGAGTATTGCAAGACACAAATTACTTCGGATAGCTCCCTTTCGCTACTGGTAAAGCCCTCATTGATTTCTTGTGCCTCGATATCCATGCATCATTGCTCCTTGAGGGACTCGGAGGTTTTTTTGACAAATGATAGATAACCCTATATATCGTTGTTTGTGCAAGAGGCCACCAATTGAAAATTTTATTGATTGGATGAAGGCTTTCTGGAGTAATATATCACTCTCGGACATCGACATCCCTAACTTTGTATTTTTCCTGCTTCGCTTCGCCTCTAAGGCTGACTACACCTTTGTTAAGTAGTCAAGTCCTTGGTTCTATGGCCAGTCTAGCCTCGTCCTCTTGGACTAGTCTCCCTTCTTTGATCTTGCAATTGCTAAGGTTACTTCAGTCCCCATTTGGATCAGGTTGTATAATCTCCCAACAATTATGTTTGTGCCTGATCTCATTAAAAATATGATCGAGTAGTTTGGATCCTTTGCTAGTTTGGATCTTGGTGCCCCTTTCAAAAAAATCACCAGGGTCTGTGCTATCATTGACATCTCCAAACCAGTGCATCACTCAGTTTTGATCCATTCTACTCACGACACATGTGGTCTCAATTCCTTAATTATGAAGGTCTTCCTTTTAAGTGCTTTCACTGCAACATGTTGGGGCACAAAATCACCGGCTACACTTCTCCCAAGTCTACTTCTAAGCATATATGTCTCAAGCAATGGATCAAGAAGATGGTTAGTCCAAATGCGGATTTTATTTGGTGTAATTATGAGAAATTTTTGGCTGCTCATGAGGACCCATGTCCTAATTTTGTGGCCTCAGTGGTGACCTCCAGTGACGTGGATTAGTACTCCTCCTCACCCTATTGGTACTCGTTGTGAGGCATCACCCCCTCTACACGTTGTTGACCCTCCTCTTCCAATTGTGGTGGTTGGTAACAAATTTGATTTTGAGGGTTCTTATCCCTTCAGGGATGATTTGGATGAGGATTACTTTAATTTTCTAGATCTTGATGAACTAGTTGTTCCTGTAAAAAATTGCACCATTTTCCAAATGGCTAGTGCCATCTCCAAACCAAACTTCTCAACCAAAAGGAAAAAGGGACGTAAATCAAAGGCTAAGAAACTTTGTATCAAAGGTAGAGATGTTGTCGATAAAGGAAAGTGCAATGGACAATGGATTCCCTCCTTACTAGGAGTACGCAGAGAGAGAAGGCCAAAAAGGCCCTCTACATTGTGCCTTCTGGGTGGTAGATATTGTATGTATTGTGTTTGATGGTTGATTGGTATCTAGTTATTATTTTGGCTTTAGGCTCTCTTTGGGCTTTTTGAGTGTGATGTAGGTTTTTTTTTGTCTCTTGGCATTTTTGTGCTCCCCATTCATGGGTCTAAAGTAGACTATTTTATTTAATTTGTTATATATTGGGAGTGATCCTAATCCCACAGCTGAATCGATAAAAAAAAAGTTCTTATGTTCATATTAAATATTTCCTTTTTGTTTGTTTGGTGTTTAATCTATTTGAGAAGTTTTTAAAAATAGGTTATTATTATTATTATTATTATTTCCTTGCTCTTGTTAATATTATTTTCAATTTTATTATTGGTTCTTGCCTTATTAAGTCAACTAGATATTTTAAATATTATTTTCTATCTCAATTTATTATTATTTCTATTATATCAAGATTATATTTTATTACTATATCTTGATTTAAATCAAGATTATATACTATTATTCCTTTTGCCAATTTAAGATAATTTTATTATTATCTCAATTTCTATCCCCTTTTTGTGTTTTTAGCTCTTTTTTCATTTTCCTAATTAACCTTAGTCCTTGAACTGTGTGCAACCATTTTTCTCCTTTTGCTCTCTACCATCTTGATGATGGATCACAAAGTGACTTGAAAAGTTGATGAAAAAACACCAACATAATCAACTTCAAAAATAATATTTATTGAACCAAACAAATAGTATTTGTTGTTAGAACAATATCAGGTAAGTGCACCAATCTGTGACACAATTTAGGTGTCAAATTGTAAAAATTTGCAAAAAAAAGGCCAAAATTGGCCATTTGGCATGCACCAAATGCCAAAGGTGAATAAAAGAAAAAAACGCATTTTGAAACCTCGTTTCACTTCAACCCGCGGCTTGGCTTGGAGGATTTGAGGTCTGCAACTCGCGCTTGCCAAATATCATCCATTATTTGCATCCTTAGCTTGCTATTTTTCATGAGGATGTCGCCAACACGTCAAAGACATCGAAGATTGCGAAGAGGTATGTAATTTTATTCTATTTATTTTGAATTTGATTTAGAATGCATATTGAAATAAGTTTTTATAAAAAAAATTTGTTCTAATTCTCAGGGAATGAAACTCCACCTCCAAACATTGAGAATTCACAGTCACCCCCTAAGGAAGAGCCTCTTATTCAAGAACAACCTGAAACCCCTCCATCAATTCATAGGCATTCTCAAGGAACACAAGAAAATATTATAAATCAAATTGAAAACAATAAAAGAGACATTGAACAATTAATTGGAAGATTAACTGAGCATGTCGAAACCTACCCTTATAGGAGAGGGATTGTTGAATCATTGAAGTCAATTGTCTCTCTTGTAGGAGAAATGAGCGAGAAAATAATTTTTTGGTCAAATAAGAGGCATGAAATGAGACAATATTATTCTAGAGGTTTGTCATATGTAGATGTTAAAAAACAAAAAAATTAGCAAAGCCGACTTGTGTGCCCTATTTACAGAGCCAAAAACCAACGCACCTTTGTCACATACATGCAGGAGGTTCCCCATCCATTGGTGCCACCATGAGTTAATTAAAAATACATTTTGGGAGTGGTGGTGGATGGTATTTGACCAACCTCCATACAATAACCATGACGTACCACTATACTTTTTGAGGAAACTCTATTGTGAGTTTATCCTCGATAAGATGCCAAATTATTTTGACATATTAGAATTTCATGGTAGAGGTGGGGGCTCCACACATGATAGAACTATTGCATAATGTAATCCACAGTTGGCACTGAGACCCTTGGCCAGACCCATGGTGGAGCATGTAGACATTCCTTCCATTGTTAAGGATAGTGTAGAGGTGGACACGTTAGAGTAGATTGGCTCACTCACCCAGACCATTTTATAGTGTGTGAGGCCTCTAGTAGAGCCTAGTGTGGAGGAGACATGTAGGCCCCCAGCTCCACCCCACCATTGCGGAGCTTGTGGTGTAGTTTGCATGTACAATTATCAGAGTGCTCGGGATGCAACTACATAACCTACATCAGTTGCAGAGGCGATGGCTTTCACAGATGATTTGTTGAATGATACATTTGACATTGAAACTCGGGTAAAATTCAACAAGTTCATTTAATGTTGTTTATTAAATTATATTTTGAAATTTAAGAATATGTAAATTAGTAGAATTTTGATATGATGAAATTTTAGGGTCGGAGTGTTCATGAGACATGCCCCATTACTTGTGCCTCACTTATTCGCATGTATGCTTCACTTATTCACATGTATACTTCACGTACAGTGCGTGTATTTAAGTGTATGCTTCATGCTTCAAATGCATAGCAACAAAAATCTTTTGGGGAAAATTTTGACAAACCAAAAGTATAAGAGTTTTTTAAAAAGTAAAAAAAAAAAATCATATTTAAAAAAAATGTAAAAAATTGTAGAACAAAGAGATAAAATCTATTTATTTTGAAATTGAAAGGTATTTCCATAGCATGTAGAGATCTGAGAGGCAAATAAAATAAAGATTTTAACTATTGAATTGTAAAAATAGTTTTTGTAGTTATATTCATATCATTGATTACATTTTATTGCATCTTTTCAAAGTCAAGCATTACTTCACTGTAACTAATAGCTAGATCTTTGATGGTAATAAAGAATTTCAATTTTATTATAGTTTTTACTGAAGTCAGCCTAAACGATTATGCAGTGCTTCATTGTAACTAATAGTGAATGGAGTTACCAATTTGGTTTCTTATCATTTGTATTCTATGAGGCAGTTCTTTGGCGTATTTTATCCAAATTGTTCCTTTGCCTTGTCTATGTTACCACATTTTCATGCATTTACCAAGTATTTTTGTCAAACATTTCACTGCCTTGTTGCTATGGCTAAAAGCATAAAACAAGTGCTTTCATACAAGCTATGGATTCTTGGAAAAAATCTATCAAAAGCATAATGGCAAGCAATACTATAGACAAGGCAATGAACTGCTTGAAAACAATGCCTGAAAGAAATGTGGTCTCATGGTGATGGAATGCTATGACATGCAAATTACTGTTAATTTTTCTTGTTCCATCACCGTGAGACCACATTGCTGAGGCATTTTTCAAACAATTCGGCTACGCTAATGTCTTCTGTTTACCGTGCACATGTTTACCAAGATTTTATCAAAGCAGGTTGGGTGCCTTCTTTATGGTGGAAATCACAAAATGGGTGCTTGCAGAAACGTTATGGATGCTTGAGAAAAATCTATCGAAAGCATAATGAAGCAATGGCATGAACAGGTGATGGAGGCGGAGGCCAAACCCGCTCAAAGTGTCAGCTTTCCTTGAGGCATCAGCAAAGTTAAAGGGATCTATTGGACCAATCGAGCAAATTTGCCAGAGTTTAGGAAATCAATTAGAGTAGGATTCCCACTTTCACCCTTATAGTAGTAGTAGTGCAAAGCCCATTTTTTAGGCCTTAGCTCACAGCACACAAACACTTAGCAAAAGGATAGTTAGGACACCCATTACATAGTTACAAAACATATCTTAGCCCCCCATATGACTCCTTTGGAACAAATTTGAGAAAACTGACTTTCTCACCATTTTAGGCCTCCAAATAGGTCAATTTTACAAAGGACCCCCCTCTTAAACTTTTGCAAACAATTTGAGACTTTAGGGAAGCAATTGGAAGGTTATAAAACCCCAAAATACCCCATTATATTTCATTTGTACGACCACCTCCACACCAAACCCAAAAACCCTTATTATGTTCACTTTTGATGAGGGTTTACTAAAAAAGACACTTCTAGGCCCTTCCCAAACTTTCCACCTAATAAAACACCCTTTAATTCATCCCCACAAGCATAAAAGTTCATAAGATAACTTTTCCTAACACCCCATCATCAAATTCAGGTCTGTACCCATTAAATTCATGCATTTTCCAATGGAAACAACCCTAGGGACTCACCCAAATCAAGAAATATGCCTTCCCTGCACAAAAAAAGATGCATACATGTTTATTTCACCTATATAATACTATCCACCAAGTTACAAGACTATATAGTGGGTGGAAGGCTTAGAAACCCATTTTGTTCCCTTTCAAAACCCCCAAAACAGGGTAAATGAGCAATCCTAGAAAAATAAAGATTTCTCCCTCAATTTGCATGATTAAGACCTCAAATCTAAAGCATTAATGTCAATCATTCTCAGCCTCCATGTCCATCTCAGCCAAAGTCTCAAATATCAGCTTTCTCATCATTTTGGAAACATGAGAATGGTCTAAGTAGACCTTATTGAAACAAAAAAAACTCAAACTCTCCTATCTTAACCACAATTCCATCCATGACCATTCAGTACCATATCAGGGGGCTTTGTGCTCCTGCACCAACAAGGCAGTGAACTGTTCAAAAAAATGCCTTAAAGAAATGTGGTCTCAATGTGCTTGTCATGGCATTCCATCACCAAGAGAACACATTTCTTTGAGGGATTTTTTTTCAAATAGTTCACTACCTTGTCTATGCTACCACATTTTTCATACATTTCTACCAAAGAATTTTATCAATCAATACACTGCCTTGCTGCTATGGCTAAAAGTCTAAAATAGGTACTTTCGAACAAGCTATATGGATGCTTAGAAAAAATCCATCAAAGTGTAATAGTAAGTAATAGCATAAACAAGGTAGTGAACTGTTTGAAAAAATGCCTCAAATAAATGTGGTCTCATGGTGATGGAATTCCATGACAAGAAAATTCCTTGGATTGTCATGGCATTCCATCACCATGAGACCACATTTCTTTTAGGAATTTTTTCAAATTGTTTACTACCTTGTCTATGCTACCACATTTTTCATACATGTCTACCAAAGCATTTTATCAAACAATTCATTGTCTTGCTACTATGGCTAAGAGCCTACAACAAGTACTTTCGGACAAGCAATGGATGCTTGGAAAAAATCTAGCAAAGCATAATAGTAATCAAAAGCATAGACAAGGTAGTGAACTGGTAGTATGCGATGGATGCTCCCATGTTTTACAAATGAGGGGTGAGCTCAATTTATAGGCTCCTCAAATAAAATTCAATGGACAAGATTGATTTTGAATCAATGACCAAGATTACAAAATAAAACCCTAATTAGGGTTTGTCACAACTAACTACCTCTTTACCAATAAGAAAATTACATTTGGGGACACTTGTCCTTTTGCAAACTATAAACCAACAATAAAAATTTGTTGCATTATGAAGTGTTAGGTTCATTGAACCTAGACATGCTAGCTTGGAACAATTTGATTGGTTGGAAGATGACGAGGCACCATCTCAGCATGTTGGATGTCCCCTTTGATCTTGGCCTAAGGCGGACTTCAAGATATGTTTTCCATCTCCTATTTTTAGCTTGGGGTGGACTTTAAGTTGTCTTTGCCATGTATGCTTTGAGTTGGGCCAACTTTACGTTGTCTTTTCCATGTATGCTTTGAGTTGGGCAGACTTTACCTTTGTATTGGACAAGCATTATTCAATCCAAGGGTAGAATTGACAGCAATTTGGACATAGCTTTTCTTTCCCAAGTGGACTTTGCATCATCTTGGACATTTTCCTTGACCATGGGAATGGCGGACATTGCTTGTGCCTTGCCAAGATTGGGCGGGCTTGCTCTTGACTTAGACATGCTTATTTTCCTTCCAAGTGAAAATTGAGAGAGGTTATTGTAGATGGGTAGAACACGATCCCATAAGCTCAGATGATAATTTTCTAAGCATCACAGTGTTCGAGTAACGTCATGCTAAAGTTTGCAACTATTTTGCACTTCAAACTCTTAAGGGATTCAACTGGTTGAACGTAGCTCGGGGTGATTCGACGCATTTTGGTTCAAATGAGGACCATGCGTAGTGTAAACATACCCACTCAAACACATTGGAACAATTATTTTGGTCACACGAGTTGCAGAACGAAAGTTGCACCACTTTGCAACTTTGCACTACTTGCATTTGACAACTTTTTCCCCAAGCAAAATATCTCCACCAAAAGAAAATTCCTTCGAGATAGAAAAAACCAAGAGAGGTCATTGTAGAGGGGTACAACATGATCCCATAGGCTTAGACAAGAAGTTTGTAAGTGTCATGGTGTCTGAGTAACGTCATGTTGAAGTTTGTAGCCATTTTGCACTTCAGACTCTTAAGGCATTCAACCGGTTGAATGTAGCTCAGAGCGATTTAGTGTGTTTGGGTGTGAAAGAGGACCATGCCTAGCATAAACATACCCACTTAGACTCGTTGGAATAGTTAGTTTGGTCACACGAGATTAAATATATACGAGATTATATATATATATATGTGTGTGTGTGTGTAGTGTAATAAATAATATATATGTATATGTATACATATATAGATATATATATTATAATATATTATTTTTTTTTAATATTTAACACGCTAATCAAAGCATGTAATTAGAAATTCAAATCCATATTTAAGTTTTGCATTTCGTGAGGCATAATTGCCTCCAACAAAGGCAAGCATAAAGGCTTTAATGAAGGAATTATCTAGGCATTAAAGCCTTAGTATTGATTATGTTTATATATTAAATGGCTATTTTAAAAGCCATACAAACTGGTAAATTCAAATATCACTTTAATGTTTTAAACAACCACATTGAAACATGGCAAAAATTCTTCAAAATTGTTTTGTATTGACCCATTTCAACGTGGTTGTGGCTATACAGCCCCAACATTGCACCGATGCATGCACCCGACATGATACCATACATGAATTTGAAAGCTACATTCTTGTCATTTAAGGATAGGGCCATCGGGAGGTAGAGTTTATGACACTCCAATTCAAAGCCAGTTAACAATTACCAATTCCTTTACACTCTAGTTCAATGCCAGTTAACTATTGCAAATACTCTACATGCAATTTAATAACCACGCCTACGAAGCTAAAAATATGGACTTCGTTCAAATTAGATTTGTTCTTAAACCCTGTGAAACTTGTACAAATCATCCCTTTCTCCCTTTATTTTTAGTGATTTGTGAATTAGAAAGAAACATTAGATGTATTATGTGACGTGTTGATCAAACTTGAATTTGGTTGTTGGAGGGAGGTGAAAACAATGAACAAGTAAGATATCTTCGTGTTGTTTTTAATTTTTCTTTTGATCACACTATAGAAAATCCATTATGTTCTTCACATTGTCTGCAACATAGATCCAAATCATGCAATTTTGTGATTATGGTAGGGAGCATGACATATAATTTGATCAAACATCTAGAATCATTACACACTCTTGTAAGGATTAGAAAGTTGAGGGAGAGGGGAAAAATGTGGTTGTTAACCTACAATCCCCATCCCTAAATTAACAAAAGCTACTTCTATAATCTGGAGGTAATGCAAAAGTTGCTTCAGCTTGCAGCAATGTCCATATTCTTGTCATTGGATATCTTCGTAGGAAAATATTTTTTCTCTTAACACTTAAGCCAACACTCTCTCTAGCATCGATAGTTACAATGTAAGACTTGGTACCTGTTGATGTGCCAAATTGACCAACAACATGCAGGTAAGATAAAAGTGAAAATATCTCACCTCTCCTAAAAGAGACAATTAGTAATCAAACTAAGCACCTCCCAAGGTCTTTGATGTTGGTTCACAACGTTGTTGTTTCACAAAGTGGTCAATATGGTTGTAATGTTCAAGGGGTTTGCTAGTTTTGAGCTTTTGGATTGTTACAAGATCAAACATATATTTAAACCTACTTTAACTGGTGCTTTTAAAGAAATAGAAAAAGATAGATCAAGGTTTTCAAACTGAAAAGAATGTTGATTCATTCAACTAATTAGACTTGTCGCCTTCCAAGGAATCCCTAAACTAGAACTACAGAATAAAATTAATTTGTAATTGATACAAAGTTTCATTCATTCACAGTGCAAACTATAACAGTAGATTGCAAATCATTATTCAAACAAAACATAAGATAAAATTTCATTCCATGAAAGCTTTTCAAATCAAAATGATTAACATAAAATGAATACCATTCTAGAGCATAATATAAAGTAGGTTTAAATCTGGCTGCCCCTACTATTAATGAAATAGATAAGTAGCATTTACAAATCTGGCAAGATCACCAGTGTGCAGAAAATCCATGTCTTCAAATTATCTCTATCCATGCTAAGAAAATATGGAAGATACATCACTTCTTCTTCCTGGTGAACTATAAAAATTTCTAACTTCTTTCAAAACCCTAACTTTTCTAACTACGAGCTCTGACTCTTCTAACATCTTTTTTTTTTTTAACAATCCTTTTCTAACCCTTACCCCCAACAAAAGAGGCAAAACACCATATTTATAAAACGTGTCAAATGCGCTGCCCAGTTTAGGGTTTACAAAATAAGTTGGTTACAAAACACGTCAGAACAAAGTCAAACGTGCATTGAATGCATGTACTCTATCCATGTCGGTGAAGGATCTCCCACAGGTATGGTCCCCTACAACACTACAAGATTGTTACAACCACCATCATTAACTCGTAGCCCTCATCCTTGACCTCAAGACCCCTTTGTAGAGTTGCCTTAAATGTTCTAAAACATTGTCATTAATGTTGATCTACTTTTTCCAGTAGACGTCTTGTCTGCCATCAAGACTCATGGCTTCTTCCTCTTAGGTTTTCCTCTCCACCTAGAACCTTCTATAGGTTGACTCCCTTGAGAAGCAACATCCATCATTCCCGACACCCTGCAAAACAATGCCCTCATCAGTCCTCTAAAAGCATAGAAAATATCATTCTTCGTCTTACCTTTCATACCTTCCCCTTTCTCCTACTTAGCAAACTTAACTCTGGCGGAGGCAGAACCAAATTAGAACTAGGACCAGAGTCGGAACAGGGACAAATCACAAGACCATTCATTAACCCAAAACTCCTCGCACCGGTCTAGCTCCGACCCCTCAAGAAAGCAAGTATACGAAAACCAAAACTCGACCAATCGACCAAGCAATCAGAACCGGAACCAGAGCCAGAACGAAAACTAAACCCAAAAATGACCAACATTTTCAAGTTCAACCCACATTCTTGTTCTGCGTCCACAAAAGCAAAGAAACCCTAGGACTTGCAGCAGGGCGGGGGTAGAGTCGAAACTGAATGAGAAAACAGGACTTTACAAAAACTCCAGATCCCAAATCCTTTCCGAACTTGACCCCGCAAGAAAGAAACCAAACACAAGCAACAAACAAAAACAAACTCAACAGGTAGAACCGGAACTGGAACCAAAACCCAACGGGGGTGGAAGCGAAACAAAAACCCGACCCTAAAACTTTTCCAAGTTACAGGTTCAGTTTCCATCCTGACTTCGCCTCCGACAACACACAAAGAGATGATGAGGAAAGAGACAAGAGAAAGAAAAAGAAGGGAATAAAACTCCCCATGACCAAATGCAAGGACAAAAAGGCAAAACAAACACAACAGGCAGAACTGGAACTGGAACCGAAACAAAAAAATGGAACTTGTAACAAATTCCAAAGTTCAGTTTCGGTCTGCATTCCGCGTCTGCCAGAACAACAAAGAAAAAGGCCCAAGGAAGAAAGAAAAATCCCAAGGCACAAAACACAAAACCAAAGGAAAACAAAAACAGAAAAGGGGGACCCATTTTAATCACGTTTAAAATGGGGTGGTTATGCAAGGCATAACAATTGGCGACTTGGATGGGAAAATGGTTTAACCGTTTTCAAGAAATTGAAGGATGTAGTCACCCAAAACTCTTGTTTTATGGTCATCACAATTCGAGTTAGGTAAGTTTCAATAAACAAGGTTGAGCTAGAATTTCAAATGTAAATCAACACTGGCTACCCTTGAATCTATGTGTGTGCTTGATGGTGCATCACCCTTTTACAATTTTTTCCTCATATTTTGAACAATAATGTGCAAAATTTGAACTACATGAGTTGATTCCCTTTAATTGTTGTGCAATGATATCCTTGGCATTGCTCCGCTACCAGTCAAGCGTCCATAGCTTCGACAGAGATACCTCTAGTTTCCTCACAACATTGCTCTACTGCCAGTCAGGCGTCTATAGCCCCGATAGAGATACTAGAATCACCCATTCAGTATTGAATTTCCTTTTCTTAGATAGTTCTCTTTTCTTTTTCTTATTTTTCAAAATTCCTTCATTCAATTCATTCTCAATATGTCAGATGTCCAACATTTGTACTGGGTTGAAAACTACCATGGACCTCATAACAGTTTCTGGGAAATCAGATTTTTCACTCAAATCTTGCAACACCATCGTCCTAAGACAAATATACCATTACAAAAGGAGATGTTTATGATAATTTGTGACAAATTCAATCGTAGTTAGTGAAGATTGCTTACTTCACACCTTGTTTTCAATGACTTTCCACAACTCTCATTGATAATGGACATGAAACAATGAATTTAGAACAAAATCATCCAGCCAAAAAACCTGAAAATATCTAAACCAACTTCTCTCCTAGCAACCAAAGTATACTTTAGATAACGACCCCCTTACTCAATTGGATAAAATGAAGGGCCCCACAAAAAGAAACAAATGAACAAAAAGGAAGGAAAACACAAGCAAAAGACAAAACCAATGGAACAACAAACTATTTACATATATACAACCCAACAAAATACCAGACCTTTTACGACCCAAAATAATGTTTGAGAAACTGTCCATTGACAGGCAATGGAACAGGTTCTCCTATTAAACTACTCAACCAGAAAGCATTTTCTCCTAGGATTTCAGCAATTTGATAGGGACCCAACCAGAGCTTATCAAACTTTTGGTGGTCACCCTTCTTTTCATTGGCTTTATCCCACAGTAAGACAAGGTCTGATATCCTGAAGGCCTTGATCTTGGCTCTTTTATCAAACCAACGTTTGACAATAGCCTGGTGCCTAAAGAATTGATGCAAAGCAGCATCTCTATGCTCTTCTAATCTCAGCAAGCTAGCTAACCTTACTTCAATCCTATTATCATTAGAGTAGAATTCTTGCATAAATTTCAGGATAGGTATTTGCAAGTGAATAGGGAACATAGGCTATTGTCCATACACTAGGTTAAATGGTAAAGTCTTCAATGCGGCCTTGATCCTAGTCCTATCTTCCCATAACTCAAATCTTAACTGGGTATGCCAGTCCCTAGGGTTATTCTCTAACAGTTTTTTGATTACTCCTAGGAGATTCTTATTAGTTGATTCTGCAACTCCATTTCCTTGCGGATAATAGTTTGAAGAATAATTTAAAACAATCCTATGATCATAAGCCCATGAAATAAACTCAGCAGAAGAAAAGGCAGGGCCATTGTCACATACCAGTGCAAAGGGTACTCCAAACCTGGTTGTGATGCATTCTGTGAGGAACTTGATTACTACCTCTGTTGTGCTATTCTTGCAAGGTATAGCTTTTGTCCATCTTGTGTAGTAGTCTGTGGTAGTCAAAATGAATTTATGTCCTACGGAAGAATTTGGGTTGATTACCCCAATAAAATCAAGTTCCCATTGGGCAAATGGCCCTACCTCATAAATAGGTTGCATTCGCATGGTTGGATGACGCTCTCTTGATGCAGAAGTTTGACATATATGACATGTCCTTACATTTTGGTGGGCATCCTTAAACACACATGGCCAATAATAACCAGATCTGAGGATCTGATGTGCTAAAGAATCTGCAAAACCATGACCCGTGCCATCCTTCCCATGAAATTCACTAATTGCATGCTTAGCTTCTTGTTGATCGAGGCATCATAGATAAACCCTATCAAAATTATTTCTGTATAACAATCCTCCTTTGAGAATATAATGGGAATTTTTCATTCTCAGTGCTCTCCTCTAAGTCATATTCATTTCCTTTGGGCACTGATTATTGAGCATGAAATAAATAGTATCGACATACCAAGAGTCATTAGAAAAGGACTGTATTGTGTACTGCTGACAAATAATGTCCTTACCCACATTTGCCATTGCTTTAGACAGGCCTTGACCTCAGACAATTTTCATAGGGTGGATCTCCAAATCGAACTCTTGCAAAATATCCATCCATTTCCCCCTTCGTTCCCCCAAATCACTCTGCATAAGTAGAGATTACACAACAACATCAGGAACCACATGAATGATCTGACTTCGAAGGATATAATGCCTGAAATTTTTGACAGCTCTAACTAATGCAAAAGATTGTTTCTCAAGAGGTGGGTACTTGACTTCAGCATTCTTAAATGGAGAGCTCATGAAGGAAATTGGCCTTTCATCCCCCTCATCTCTTCATTGTGTCAGGACAGCTGCACATGAGTGTTCAGAAGCAAAAGAATAAAAATAAAATGGCTTCAAGTAGTCATGACTAGTGAGAACTGGCCCCTCTGAAATGGATTCTGAGAAAAAGTAGCCTTTGCCTCATTACTCCATTCTATTCTAGCATCTTTCTTCATCATTTCATTCAAAGGTTTAACAATTTATGCAAAACCTGTGATAAACTTCCCCACAAAGTTGATATTTTCAAAGAAAGATCTCATCTCCTTCTTACTTCCTAGCATGGTTAACTTCAGGATAGACTCAACTCGGTCTGGATCTATCGATATCCCTCTTTTTGAGATTATGTGTCCCAAAAGTTTCCCTTCAGAAACCCCAAACACACACTTTTTAGGATTCATAGAAAAACACCATATTGGATACATCTTTCCAAAACTTTATCCAAGTCTACAGCATGGTTTAGTCTATCTTTAAACAATACTGTCAGGTCATCCATATAAATGATGATACACTTACCAATCAAATCTTTGAATGCCACGTCCATTGCACGCTAAAAGGTTGCTCTAGCGTTTATCAAACCAAATGGCATCCTCCTATAAGAAAATGTTCCCCACTTAGTAGTGAAGGTTGTCTTCATTTTGTCTTCATAATTAACGATCACTTGATTGTACCCAGAATAACCATCCAGGAACATCATTTGAGACCCATTGACAATTTGCAAGACTTCGTCCAGAGAAGGGAGTGGGTAATTGTTTTTTTATGAAGCTCTATTTAGATTCCTGAAATCTACACATAGCTTGATCTCCCCATTTTTTTATGAACTGGAACCAAGTTAGCCACCCATGTTGAATGTCATACAGGGAAGATTATTCTTGCAGAAAGCAATTTCTGAACTTCCTTCAGGATCAATGGTTCAATTAGGGCGTTGAAAGGACGTTGTTTCTGCCGAAATGGTCTAGCTTCAGGCTTCAAAGGAATAGTATGAGTTATCACAAAAGTATCAAATGTTTTTGGATCTTCATACCCCCAAGCTATTGCAATGATGTCTTTCTTCAGTGCCCTCAATATATCTTCTCTAATTTCTTCAGGGCAGGCTTTTCCTATGTAAACATTTCTTTCAGGGCCAGAGTCAACTAAGTTAACAATTTCATATTCACCTCCTTTATCTTCAATTGATACCTTTTCTTGAGCTCTTGGATCTGAATCAAAAATTATTTCTAAGGCCACCATCCCCTTGGGAATGCTATTACTTTTTAAATTGAGGACACCTTTTGTATCACAGTCTTCAGGGTTCCAGTCTCCTTGATCCCTGTCAGACTCATCAATGATTTGTCCTTCGAAAACATCTAAGCTTGCTAGAAAAGAAAGGATATGTCAATCATCATCGAAGACTTGAAGTTTCCTGACATTATCAAGAACAACCAGGGTGGATATTAATTCTACTGAGAATCTCTTGAGCTTGGAGTCTTGCATGGGTTCCAGGGTACTTGCGGCAATAGCTAATGAATTAGCTATTTGATTCTCCTCTCTAGGGATTAAACTAATCCCAAAAGCATCAAAGTCTTCAATCAGGTTCCACACTTGATTTCTATAAGCTGCCAATTTTTTATTGTGACATGTGTATTGGTTGTGTACTTGCTTGATAATCACTTCTGAATCTCCTTTAACCATCAAGGCAGTCAATTTCTTCTAATGTGTGAACATCAGTCCCCGAGCTAATGCTTCCTACTCTGCTATAATGTTAGTGCATCCAAACTACAACCTGTAAGAAGCAAAAAATGTTTTTCCTTTCGGGTTGGTTAACTTAATTCCAGCACCACACCCTATTTTGGATTTGGATCCATCAAACATGATGATCCATAGATGATCATGAGTTGGGCTTGATCTCTTTGAGCTTGTTGTGGGTGCTTGGATAAGATGAACCATAGATGGGGCCACTTGATCTTTCGCACCAAATATTGGGAATGGATGTTCAATAGGTTCATCAAGTACAATGTCTAATTCCTGCTCAGATATATCATGTAATCCTAGGATTTCTAAAAATTATCTGTATCTTTGATTAACCCCTTGGGTTTTGGTATACTTGTGAGTGCAGGGGTGTCAAACAAACCTTGGGGTTGTTCAACATAACTATGTTGGTCTGGTATTATGACCGGAGCAAGTTCAGTTTGAGGAGGGACTTCCTCTAAAGGTATATTATCCTTGGTTAGCATTATTGCATTTTTGGCTTCAAATGAGAAGTGATCTGAAACGATCTCAAGGTGACTTGGGCTAGTTTCTTCAGTTTGGCAAACATGGTTTAGGACACTGATGCAGGGTTGGCAGGTCAATTCTGAATGATTTGGGCAGTGCACCCTGCACCAATTTGGGAGTAGAAGACTCCAAAAATCAATATCTTCCCCTAAGACCAGCTGATCTTGTTGCAGCTTCCTGATCAATACCAGTTGGTTTACACTAATCATGGGATCAGGGAATTCTTTTATTGATAAGTCATTAGAATCAAGAACCAAAAAAGTTAGAATTCCCTCTCTTTTATAAACCCCTATCTCGATTTCAAAATAAGCTACCTCATTGGGACATTCATACTCAGTGATGATATGTTTGAGGTGAGGTTCACTCTCAATCCTAATCTACGTAGGCATTCCCCCCATGGTAGCCACATATGTGAAAATTCAGGGGAGAGATATCCCCCTATACTCTTCATTAGATCTCTGCTCAAAAGCATATCGTAAGTCTCAGGAATGTCTGCTACTTGAATATCCATATTGGTTTGAATTCTAGGGTCAGACCCTACTTGCACATGCATATTTCTTAATTTTCCAACTACATTAACCTCTGTTTTATCAAGTTGGATGACCTTCTTGTTTGTTTGGATAGGATTCAATCCCAATTTCTTGCATACAGAAAATGGCATAACATTGCCAGAAGCCCCTGAATCTAGCAAACAATTATGTAGATTCTTCCCACAGATTCTCAAACTTAAAAGAAATGGTGGGGTCCCTACCTTGTTTCTGAAGAAAGCTACATTCATATCCGTAGCGGGTGCCACCTTGGCTTTCCCTTTTGATTTATCAGCTTCTTCCAAAGCTTTTAGCACTATATTTCATTGGGAAGGGCACCATTTTAGGATGTCAAAGTATGATAACGAGGTTTTATGTTTCTGCATCTCAGAAACAATATCAAACTCTATGTTATAACTTGCATTATATTTGAAAACACCATATGAATTACCTTTGCTAGGGAAGTCAGGTAGACCTTTCAGTGGAGGAGGGTTGTTATCAACACTTTGATTCGGAGGCACCATGTGGTTAGGTGGTGCTGAGGTAGTGAATGAACCCTTATTCTAGTTTCTTAGGTAGTGTCCTCCCTTTGTCTGAAAGGCTTGGGCATCATACACATCTTCCTCTGATTCATTCTCATCCTGCATTGGGAATGAAGGTCCTTCTTCAAAGAGGTCATAAGCCATTGTTGTATCCACTGAGCCACCTCCTTTATTTTAATTCCCTTGGAACGTTTGGGCATCTTCTTGAGCCATCTTCACAACCTTCTCCATTTCAGGACAGTTCACCTCAGAGTGAGTTGTAATATCATGCAACCTACACCAGATAGTCATAAAATTGAGGTTAGCCACATTTGCAGTATGCAACATGTCCCCATTAGCTTGATAATTGTGAGAAATCCCACCATTATTTGGCCATGTGTTCCATTGTCTATTGTTATTAGGCCTCTGATTATATCCTTTATTCTGATTTTGATAGCCTTGATTAGGGAAGTTTTGGCCCTGATAATTCCTCTAGCTATGATTGTTGTTTTTTTGGTAATTACCCTTATTATTATTATTCTGACTAGGGTAATTACCTTGATTAGTATAATTACCTTGGTTTTGAGAGGGGTTCAGTTTAAGCTGAGCCATATCATTTCTGACCTGAGATAGAGTTTTCTTTAGGGTCTCCACCTCGTTTGTGAGTTGAACTATCCTTTCACTCTCAGCATTCTTAGCAACAGGTGGTTGATCGACAGGATTTGGTATTCCAGCTTGATTATGATGACCATGTGGACTGTGATGAGCCTGTGATTGTTGAGAGAAGTCAGGAGCTCCATTGGAAAACAATGGAACAGGAGATTGAGTCTGCAACTCAGACATAGGTCCATAATGGGAAGGAGACATCCTTGGGACAACATTGAATAAAGGGGTTGGATTAGGCATCTGATACCCCATAGAAGGAAAACCTCCTCCCAAGTTCCCTTGTTGAGAGCTAGTTTGTTGTTGCAACTTGATGGCTAGATGATAAACTTTAGATAGAGAATCAATATCCGTTGGCTGATAAGTCCTTTATAGGAACAAGCCAAGTAAAGGGTCTATAACTCTAAAATATGCTTGGATGGCACTATTCTCAGCAACTAGATAGGGATCCTGCAATCTCCTATACATTCATTGAAACCTTGTATTAAATAAAAGCAGTGATTCACATGGCTCCTTCCTCATGGTAGGAAATTGATGGAACAAAATGGCTGGATCCACATAAGCTCTGAACTGATTAATGAAAGCATTCTCCAGATCTGTCCAACTCAGAATAGAACCTTGTGGAAGATTTAGGTACCAGTTGTATGCCATATCCCCTAAGGAATAAGGGAACAACCTACAAACCACATCATGATTAGCTATCTGGGATCTGGTACAAGCGTCCTTAAAAGCTTGTATGTGCTCCTCAACACTCCTTGATTCGCCATGAATGTATTTGAGACATAATCTCTCAGGATTCTTAGGCATATCATGAAAGCCTCAAGGAATAGTCCCAAATGGGGAGGGATTATTCATAAAAAATGCCATTGGTGGCGGTGGTGGAGATTGAGCCAACTATAATGGCACTTGAGGTGGTTTTGGTGGTGGATTCATGGGTATCCACTAGGATATTGGTGAAAAGTCTGATGGAGTGAGTGGAGTTGACAAGGGTGGTAGAATGGTTGCCCTGTGAATCTTGTGTCTCGTTGGAGTCTTGAGTTCTATCAAAGGTGGTGGGTTTTAAGTTGATAGAAGAACTCTATGGGACCTCTTTGGTGAGAAAGACCCAATGTTATCGAGTTTTCTCTTCTAGCCCTCCTTCTAGCGCCAGTTCCTCTGTTGATGTGCCAAATTGACCCACAACATGTAGGTAAGATAAAAGTGAAAATATCTCACCTCTCCTAGAAGAGACAATCAGTAATCAAACTAATCACGTCCCAAGGTCTTTGATGTTGGTTCACAACGTTATTGTTTCATAAAGTGGTCAATATGGTTGTAATGTTCAAGGGGCTTGTTGGTTTTGAGCTTCTGGATTGTTACAAGATCAAACATATATTTAAACCTACTTTAACCAGTGGTTTTAAAGAAATAGGAAAAGATAGATCAAGGTTTTCAAAATGAAAAGAATGTAAATTCATTCAACTAATCAAAGTTGTTTCCTTCCAAGGAATTCCTAAACTAGAACTGGAGAATAAAATTAATTTGTAATTGACACAAAGTTTCATTCATTCATAGTGCAAAATTTAACAGTAGATTACAAATCATTATTCAAACAAAACATAAGATAAAATTTCATTCCATGAAAGCTTTTCAAATAAAAATGATTAATATAAAATGAATACCATTCTAGAGCATAATATAAAGTAGGTTTAAATATGGCTGCCCCTACTGTTAATGAAATAGATAAGCAACATTTACAAATCTGGCAAGATCACTAGTGTACAGAAAACCCATGTCTTCAAATTATCTCTATCCATGCTAAGAAAATATGGAAGATACATCACTTCTTCTTCCTGTTGAACTGTAAAAATGTCTAACTTCTTTCAAAACCCTAACTTTTCTAACTACTCTTTGACTCTTCTAACAACTTTTTTTTTTTAACAATCCTTTTCTAACCCTTACCCCCAACAAAAGAGGCAAAACACCATATTTATAAAATGTGTCAGATGTGTTGGCCCAATTTAGGGTTTACAAAACACGTCAGAACAAAGTCAAACATGCATTGAATGCATGTACTCTGTCCATGTCGGTGAAGGATCTCCCATAGGTATGGTCCCCTACAACACTGCAAGATTGTTACAACCACTATCATTAACTCGCAACCCCCATCCCTGACCTCAAGACCCCTTTGCAGAGTTGCCTTAAATGTTCTGAAACATTGTCATTAATGTCGATCTACTTTTTCCAGTAGACATCTCATCTACCATCAAGACTCACGGCTTCTTCCTCTTAGATTTTCCTCTCTGCCTAGAACCTTATATAGGTTGAATCCCTTGAGAAGCAGCATCCATTGTTCCTGACACCCTGCAAAACAATGCCCTCATTAGTCCTCTAAAAGCATAGAAAATATCATTCTTCATCTTACCTTTCATACCTTCCCCTTTCTCCTACTTAGAAAAACTTAACTCTAGCGGAGGCGGAACCAAATCAAAACTGGGACTGGAGTCAGAATGGGGACAAAACACAAGACCATTCATTAACCCAAAACTCCTCACACTATTCTGGCTCCAACCCCACAAGAAAGCAAGTATACGAAAACTAAAACTCGACCAATCGACCAAGCGATCAAAACCAGAACCGGAGCCGGAATGAAAACTAAACCCGTAAATGACCAAAATTTCCAAGTTCAACCCACATTCCGGTTCTGCATCTGCAAAAGCAAAGAAACCTCAAGACTTGCAACAAGACAGGGGCGGAGTCAGAATTGAATGAGAAAACAGGACTTTACAAAAACTCCAGATCCCAAATCCTTTCCGAACTTGGCCCCGCAAGAAAGAAGCCAAACACAAGCAACAAACAAAAACAAACGCAACGGGTGAAACCAAAGCCAAAAGTGAAACCCAACGGGGGTGGAAGTGGAACAAAAACTCGACCCTAAGACTTTTCAAAGTTACAGGTTCAGTTTCCATCCCGACTCTGCCTCCGACAACACACAAAGAGACGATGAGGAAAGAGATAAGAGAAAGAAAAAGAAGGGAAGAAAACTCCCCACGACCAAATGCAAGGACAAAAATGAAAAACAAATGCAACGGGTGGAACCAAAACCAGAACTGGAACTTAAATTGGAACTTGTAACAAATTCCAAAGTTCGGTTTTGGTCCGCGTTTTGCGTTCGCCAGAACAATAAAGAAAAAGGCCCAAGGAAGAAAGAAAATTCCTAAGGCACAAAACACAAAACCAAAGGAAAACAAAAATAGAAAAGGGGACCCATTTTAATCACGTTTAAAATGGGGTGGTTATGCAAGGCATAACAGTATCCAGTTTTAAAATCACAATGGCATCCTACTTGCTTTGAGCGGGAGTTCTATATGCAACAAATTACTGCACCTTTTAGATATTGCCAAAAAATCAGCATTATACTACATTCCATTGCTTGTATGTCCTGAAGTACAAGAATATTGTTGGACTGTTTACCATTTGAGAGTATTCAAGGGATTTGTAGATTGACCCAAATAATCCAATCAATTGAATTATTTTCCCCCATCCTAGTAGACAAGTTAGCACTGAAGGTGTTGATTGATTGCCCATTTTCAGTACTTTCTCATCTTCAATTTCCTCAACTAAAGTTTTCCTAGGTTGAAAAAATCAAAGAGAGATCTCAGTTTGTTCCTTGTGTGAAAAGAAAGGCATTGTTGAGATAGATCTCCATTCCTTACATCAATGTTGAAAAAAATGAGTCAATCCATCTTGTGAAATCCTCAACCAAAGAATTCCATCATGGAATGACTTGTATGGAAAGATCAAAAAAATTTGTGGGAAGAACAATGACATGTTCGACAAGATTACAACACAGATGACACTTTGGCTCATTTGAAGATCGAGGGAATGCACATATTTGGATCTCTAGATCTTGAGATCATTGTTGATTTCATGAGTTGTAAATGATAGCCATCCTTTGCACCAAATTCACAAGGGTTAATTCAATTGGCCTTAGATTTTAAAAATTCAAATCTTAGCGAGTTGAGAGTGAGGAAAAATGCTTTCCCAAATTGGCATTTATTAGGCTCTATTTTGGCTAATAAAGGTGTAATTCTTCAACTATTTTTTTCATTGCTTATAAATTATTTCAACTAAAGTTATCAATTACGATTCAAAGTTTACAAATTGTAAATTTGAGTTGTTGTCAATTGACATGAGGTGCAAATAAGAATAAATAGCAGTGTCAAAAAATGTACTTTTACATTTTCACACTATGTGTTTGGGTCCCTTGATTAAATTAGACTTAATTAAGCCTCTAATTGACTCAATTATGCATTTATTAGCCTAATTAATTGTATTTTCCAAAGGGAGAACCCGCAATTAATTAATTCCTCTTGGAAAAAGTGTGTTCTCGACTTAGGACCTAGGACCCATTCGCTCAAGGGTGAATGGGTTCCCCTTAAGCTTTAGAACCCAATTTTTAATATGTTTTTGGTGGAATTTTTATAATCCCAAATTCAAATTTTAAATGTCGGCTTATAATTTTTAATTGTTGGGAAATTACAAAATAATCTATAAATACATAGTTATTTTATCAAATTCAACATTAGAAAAAAAGAGGGAAATTTTCATATGAGTAAATATTATTGTAAAGAGCATTGAAGAGTAGATTTATCAAGCATCTATAGTAGCAATCAAGATCAAAATCATAATGTCAAAGTTATTTGCATTCATGCATGTTTTTGGAGCTAACATTGTGATGTAGGTTTCAAGTTTTCAAGTCAAGATTCAAGCTATCAAATCAAGCATCCAATCAAGCCATTCATGTAAGATCAAGACCTTGGAGAGATATTAGATTTCAATCCTTCAAGGATCTCCATTCAAGGGTTTGGTGAGTTGCAACAAGCTAGTGTTCATTCATCATTCCTTTCATATTTCATTATTTCACTTCAAAGTTTAATTTACCAAAATGGGGTTTTCCTATTCACCAAAAATAAAATAAAAATTCCCCCTCTTGTGTATGTGTAGATCTTAGGTTGAATAGAGGATTAGAATTGAATGATCTCAAAAATGCAAAATTGCAAAAATTGCAAAAGTTGTCAAGATCACAGAAACTTTAGAGATCTTAGATTTATTTTCAACATTTTTTAGTGAAACCTATGGAAAAAGGCATCTCGAAAATTAAGGAAAATTTATGTACAAAGACACATTCGCCATTTCAAGACATCTTGTGACACTTTTGGTGATAGATTTTTAGTATCTTACCTTCTTCAAATTTGTCAGGAGTTTATTGTTGTTGTTAGTATTATGCTTCATCTACATGATTCAAGTCTTACATTGTAGATTTGGTTTTGTTTACTATTTTATTTTTATCTCCCAAGAGTGTTGTTCAGGCTGATTTTACATTTTTTTCTATCCTAAAGGAAATTGCAAGATCTTTCATAGAATTGACACACATAAAGGCTAAAATTTAATTCTATTATTGGGAGATCTCATTTTCTAATGAAATAGATGAAAGATAGGTTCATTACCCCATTTTTCATTTTCTATTTTTAGTAAATTATTGGTGAACCCTCATTTTAATAGAAGGAACCTATTTTTCGATGTTTCATTTTGGTGAACCCGACATTCTTGCACTAAAATTTTTCTGATTTGGAGTCCACTCAAACCCTAGATCTGAGATTAGCATTAGTTTGCATTTCATTTAGGGTTGTTAAAATTTCATTAGTTTGCATCTCATTTAGGGTTGTTAAAATTGCATTAGTTTGCATCTCATTTAGGGTTTTGGGTTTGCATTTTGTATCCTTTAAAATCTGAAAATTTTAAAAAATCGCATGCATATTACATTGATTTTGCATAGCACTTGCATATTAGTGTATTTTCAATCATTCACATTCACAAAGTGAGTCAAAATTTCATTTCAAAAAGTGTCACATTGTTCATCATTTGTCACTAAATTCACTTGCATTTATACACCAAAATATGCTATAGAAACCATAGTTTCTAACTTGGAATAGAGATCACAAATAATAACCTAGAAATTGCATTTTTCATTTTTTTAAACCATGTAAGAAGACCCATTCACCCTTGGAAAAATGAGTACTTGAGGGCCTATCAAAATCATATTTTTTGGGCATTTTTGTAGTTTTTGTACTTCCCAAATCCATTGGTAAACCATTCTTTCAGTGTGGCAATTTCAAGAATTTCTATTTTATGCATTAAGTCTAATCATTCATTCAGTTTAGGCATTGCAAATTGAAAAAAATAAATAAATAATTGTTACATTTCAGATCTGTAGAATAATCATTACATCATGTTTTCATTAAAATTTTCTAGATAAGTATCATGCTTCATGTTCTATTTTCATATCTTGTTGAATACTGTATGAAATTGTTATTACAAGCATATGAATATGAAGTCATTTCTCCTCTTTTCTTGATTTTCATTAATCCCTCTCCTGTGTGTGAAACTAACTTAGTGAAAGATAATAAAATCATGATAATCAAGTTTGTTCTTCTCCCAATATCTCTCATATTTGTGAAGAAGATACTTTGGTGCTAGAGGAACCCATCATTGAGAGCCATGAGAATCCTATTTGTTTCTCTTCTCCTACTTGGTAACACATTATTGAACAAGAGGATGATATTATTGATAAGAAAGAAAATCCAACCATTGGTATCTCCCCTACTTGACATGATGAATTCATTTTAGAAGATCCAACCATTGAATTTCATGAAAATCTAGTTTGCTTCTCTCCTAAAAACTCTCCTACTATGGAAGATATCATAATGTAAGAGGATGATAGCATTGCTACATGTATTTCAAACAAAAGTAATGTGGCTTCCTTAGATGAACATGATGAGGTGACATTAGACTCCCCTTTGCTAAAAGATCATCAAATTAAGGATAAGTTTGTTAAGGTTTTGAACATTAGATCTCCCTTGATTATTAGACCTCCTAAGAGTCCTCTAATCATTGGACCTACTAAAAGTCCTTTAATTATTGGACCTCCCAACTCATCAAAATCTTATTTCCATAAATTTATGATCAATTTTCTATGGCATTGTAGCAAAAATTGATAGGCATATTCTCAAACAATGAATAGTTGAATTTGATCTTATTTGGAAAAATAGATTTAGGTGAATCAAGGTTTGAGTTGTCTTATCAAAATGAAATAAGGTTCATTTTGATCATGTCCTTTCTTATTTATGATGCATGGAAAGTTAGGAATTATATTTTAAGAGCATATTAGAGTAGGTTTGTTATGCATGTAAAGAGAAGCAATTTTTATTTAATATTAATAACGATGAATCTTGGTTTTCTCAATTCAATGTTATTTGATCCTAGTATTTAGAATTAGAACCATTCATGTTTGGGAAGATGCCCATTTCATGGTAATACATTTATGTCATTGTTTGAGTAAGTATTTTCTTATCTTACAAGGGATTTAACATGTCTACACAATCTTTATTGTGAGATGTATAGGCTTAATTTGCACTTATGAAGTTGTTATGATCTTGAAGCTATGTTTTGTTGACCATTTGAATGCTATGAGTAGATATAATTAATGATAATATGTTGCGTAGTCAATATTATTCTTTTTGCATTTGATGGATGATGTCAACTTTTATGAATTATATGTTATGTACTTTGAACATTTATATGATCGTGGAGGAGAATCATTAGTTTATGTTTTTCATTGACTCTCAATAAGATCTAACCTATCATTTATGCTTGTGTCATGCATGAGGTAAATGGGTATGCTATTGAATATTACCATTTTGGATAAAATGAATCCTTTAATTTATGTGAATTGTATTCATGTCGTTGAACATATGATGCAAATAAATGTTTGGTTTGCACCAAATTCTATACAAAACTTGGTTTTAGTTGACCTTATGCCTTATTTTGGCTCTAGCATGCTATAGGCTTGTTTGGCCTAACTTTTCTATTGTCTTGGCTCATATGACCTCATTTTTACCTTTTGAGGTTCCTTGCAAGCTATTCACTCCATTGTGTTGGAATATGTGCCTTTGTGTGACATCATCTAGTCAACAATTCAATTGGTTGAGGCTTTGTATCTCCCAATTGAACTACTTATTGAAGGGGTAATGTTAGTGTTTACAAGTTGATTCCACATCCTCTAAGATGTTGGATGATTCATCTTTGGTTGTGGATTGAAGTAATCTATTGCTTTCATTCTAAACCTTTTGTTCTCAAGAGAATGGGACTGTTGGTTAGATTTTTATCTTTGCATTAGAGAACAAATTATCCTAGATTATGTGTCATCATGACTTTGTCACATGACATGAATGTCTTTTGAATTCTTTGATTTTTGTTACTATGCTTTGTGTGTTTGCATTGTGTAGCATGAGTATTACATTCTCTCATAACATCTCAACTGTGTAGGAATGCAATGTGTCTTGTTGATGTTACATTTATATTATGAAAATTTTGTTCATCTATTTTTACCACTAATGTCAGGTGAAAGCTTGGGCACTACACATCCTTCAAATATTCAACCTTATTTATATTCCTTTGAGCAAAATAATGAAATTCAAAATGTATTTAAAGGTCTCCAAGAGGCGAGAATCATGCACCCTAATACAAGTGCTTAATCATCTCCTATTGTTATGGTTCCTATGAAATATGGGGGATGGTAAATGTCCATTGATTTTTGTAACTCAATAATTAACTGTCAAGAATAATTTTTATATCACTATTATTGATGATTTATTAGATGAGCTTCCAAGTGTTATTTTTTAACCAAACTAGATCTCCATTTAAGGTATCACTAAATTTAGGTTGAAGAAGTCAATATCCCTAAAACTAACTTTAGGACTCATGAAGGCCACTATGAATATTTGGTAATGTCCTTTGGTTTATTTAATGCTCCTACTTTTCTAAAACTCATGAATACAATTTTCCATGATTTCTTCCATAAATTTATATTGGTCATTGTTTATAAAATTCTCAAATACAACCAAAATTTAGCTCAATCATCTTCACCATGTGGAAATCACCCTCAATATTTTAAAGGAGTATTCTCTTTATCCAAGTGCTCTAAGTGTGATTTTATACTGAACAACGTATGAAGTATTTGGAACATATTATTTCACAAGTTTTTGTCTAAGTTGGCCCTAAGAAAATTGCAACAATATAAGAGTGGCCACAACCTAAGTCCCTCAATGTCATGTGAAGCTTTTTAGGCTTGTTAGGATACCACTACAAGTTTACGCATAACTATGGTAAAATTGTTGGGTCATTAACAACTTTTCTTAAAAGGAACTCCTTCATTTAGAACAAAGTAGCTATGGTAGCCTTTACCACTCTTAAAATAGATTTTGGCTTCATTAAGCTTTCATAAGACCTTCATTCTAGTTTTGGTTCTATTAGATTTACACAAGCCCTTCATTCATGAATATGATGCCTATGACATTGGCATGGGTGGACTATTAATGCAAAAAGGTCAAATTCTTTCATTCACAAGCAAGCAACTCAAAGGGCACAATTTGGATAAATCTACATATTATTTAAAGAAATGCTTGTCATCCTCTATTTTATCCAAAAATGATACTCTTACCTCTTGGGCCACACTTGTTCCATATCAAAATATATTAGCATAGATTGTGTTGGTGTGAATATGGTATTTCACCTAACTAGTTCACTAGTAAGTCATATTAGTATGTAAAATTTACTTAGGTCCTAATAATATTTCTAGAAGTCTTAGTTATCATTTAGATCTTATCTTATCTTTTGGCATTTAATTCTAGTGTCCTAGGTCATTTAATAATTGTTGAGGTGGTTTCCTCATTGTACAAGATTAAGACACATGTCATGATCTTGTCTAATCTTATATGGCAACCTTGTCTTTATAAGCAAGGCATCTCATGTACATTTCATATTCAATGAATCAATCTTGCATCCATAATCAAGCAAGCTATTCTTTCCATTTCTCTCTTGTGGAAGATAATTTGGTCTAGCAATTGATCCCAGAGTGTTGGGAGTTCACATTCAACTCCTATATGGCATCAAAGCTCCAACATTGCAAAATCCTTCCCAAATCTGAGGGACATATTTTGGTTTGAAGAATTTGTTGGGTATATTTTGTGGATTCAAGGACCTCCTTTTGAATCTAGGGCATCAGAGAAAGTGGAGATTGTCTTTTATTTTGTCAAAATATGACATATCTATGGTAAGATCTACAAGGGTTTCAAGTAGGGTGAAGGATTCCAGATCCAGGAGGTAGTTGAGTTTTTAAAGAATTTTTGGGCCAAAATTGACCCTGTCTTCATATGCAAAAGGCCTATAAACCTAAAAATCACCAATCAAATTATCAATATTCGACACTTTGTCCCAAGGGCATCAAAGGCTATTTTGTATGTCGCCATTTTTCATACAACTATATGGATCCATACCCAATTGTATCATATGACAAAGTCGTTTGTAGGCATCAATAGAGTGTAGTCAAGTCGTAGGTGAACATTCTAAGTATCTTTATTTGTAGAATATTTTGAAAAATCGACATATTGTCTATATCATCAAGGTCATCAATTGGTACAAAATCAATTTTATTTATTAATTAAAAAATTTAATTTAAAATTTTTGTTGCCATTCGTTATTGTAAAGATCATGGTCGTTGTAACTTAAGCATTATGGGCGGTCCGCGATCACCACTTGTAGCGGGAGGGGGACTTAAAGCCCTACAGTGGTGCAAGCTTTGTCCCGATAACCCCAAATATCTTTGTCTCAGCTATGGTGATGATGCTTGCAACAATTTTTTTCAAAATCTTCAATGAGTGATCATATAGGTGCCCAAGGGCTAATGGCCCATGGGCCCAAAATTAGCCCCCTAATGCCCTAATTGGGCTTGCCATGACTTTTTTCCACAATGTTCATTTTTCAAAAACAAGATATCATTGAGAAGTTGGCTTAGTGTGCTTTGCAATGGAGGAGGTTATTTTTCTAGTTTCTATTGTTTGGTGCTAGTATTTTATATATCAAGTTAGATCTTCATTTTGGCTCTTAAGCTCATAACTTTTTGCCACGGTCTTTTGATCTTCATGATTTTTGCCATTTTTGAAAGGTATTGAGGGGCTCTATCATGCCATCCATGTATTTTTTCTAGATTCAACCCCAAGTACCTTTTATTTAGATTTGTGTGTATTTGCATTCTAGTTCATCACTAAACATCTTGTCACTTGGGAAGGTGTTGTTTAGATCCATGCACTTCATTTAAATTATAGAATATTTATCTCTCTACTATTGCTTCAATCAAATTCCAGGGTTGCTCCATATCAATAGTTTTTAGTGTTCCTTATCATCAAGACAATCAAACTTTGTTTTTGTTACTTTATTATGATTCCAAAGTTGCTCCAAAGAGTTTCCAGTATTTTTGGCATTAGACTCATCTTGTTCTTTGTTGCTATGATTAAGGTTTTAGAGTTTACTCCAAGGTGTCCTTCTAGTGTTTCTTTGCAGTAGGTTCTCATTATGGGGGGCTATATAGTATCTCTTCTTTCCTTCCTATGGAGGGGAACTTGTTTGTATCTTTTCTCTCTTTTGGAGAGAATTTTTGTCTCATTGGATTTTCTCATTTTCTCTATTTGTGAGAGCTTGCATTTTAAATGGGTACCTAACATGTCCTAGTTGTCAAGACCCATAATAATCTTTTTTATTTTTGCATCATTTGCATAATAATCTACTACTCCCAAAGTTGCACTTAAGGGAGGGTGTTGGTGTGAGTATGGTATTTTACCTAACTAGTTCGCTAGTAGGTCTTATTCATATGTTAAGTTTTCTTAGGTCCTAGGAATCTTTCTAGAAGTCTTAGTTATCATTTAGATATTATCTTATCTTTTGGCACTTAATTCTAGTGTCCTAGGTCATTTAATAATTGTCAAGGTAGTTTTCTCAAGAGGACTAAGATACATGTCATGATCTTGTCTAATCCTCTCCCAACCTTGTCTTTATAAGTAAGGAATCTCATGTACATTTAATATTCAATCAATAAATCTTGCATCCATTATCAAGCAAGTTATTCTTATCATTTCTCTCTTGTGCAAGATATTTTGGTTTGGAAGCTTATCCTAGGGTGTCGGGAGTTCACATTTAACTCCTACAGATTGAAACATTTTTTGCAACAAAGGGTTTCCTCCCTAGAAAAAAAGAATGTAGAGATATGATTATGAGATTCTATCTAATTTATTAAAAAGTTGCAGATGCCCTCTCACATAAACATAAAGAGGAAGGCTTTATATTTTCTCTTTCTTTTTGGTACCTAATTGGATGGATGAGATTAGGAGTGAATGTGTACTAACCCTATAATTCAAGGTATCATTAAGCAGTTGGAATAGGACCCATAGTCTATATCAAGGCTCTATTGAATAATCCAAGTCCTTTCCTATTTGGACCAAATTTATTTACTTCCAAACTCCCTGCTCAAGCCTTAGTTACCAATGGAATCTCACTCCTCTACTACAAGTCACTTAGATTTTTTATGACATGCAAGCAAGTGAGGTAAGATTTGTTTGGGAGCAGTTAATATATTTGTAGTTGAATGCGATGTGTGTCAAAGGAATAAAGGGGATGCTCGAGGATACTCTCAAAGCTCCAAAAAGTTTTAAGCTACTTCTGCGCAACCAATTCCTATTTTATATATTATTTGAACTAATGATTCTATGAATTACATTATGGAACTTCCACGATCAAAAGGTAGATAGGCCATTTTGGTTGTGATTAATTGATTGAACAAATACACTGATTTTTATGCAATTCCTCACCTGTACATTGTGGTTGTGGTTGCTCAACACTTCTTGGATTCTATCTTCAAACTCTATGGGACTCCCCACTCTAATGTGAGTGGTCATAATCCAAATTTTATCAATAGAGTTGTTTAAATTATAGGGCATTTCCTTACATATGATTTCACCTTATTCTTAAAGTAATGGTCAAATTGAGATTGTTAACAAATTCTTTGAGACTTGCATTATTTTATATCTAAGAAATGAGGATAATAGGCCCAGTGGTTACCTTTAGTTGAGTGGTGATATCATAACACCACTCACAGTGCTTTCAAAATGACCTCCTATGAGGCCCTTTCTGGTACTCTTCCACCCTCCTCGAGTTCGTCCAAGGTTGCAATAGTTGACAATACTTTGTTGACACACGAGGACCTCTATCAACTCCTAAAGGTCAATTTGAAATTGACTCAAAATCACATGAAACAAGGATGGATCAACATAAAATAGAGCACACCTTTGACATTAGTGATTAGATGTCTCCAATTGTAAAACATATTTTATAATGCAATAAGCAAGGTTATAAGTTGTGTCCTTATTTGTTTGGTCCTTATCAAGTGCTCCAACATATTAATAAGGTGACATACAAATTAGCATTCCCACCTTCAAAAATCCATCCAATTTTTTCATGTCTCATGTATAAAAAAAAAATATAAACCATTGCTCAAATTCCAACAAAGTTGTGTGCAATAGATGAGTTAAAATCCATATTTTTAGAACCTAAAGTTATATTGGACAAACACACCAACACCTTTGCAATTGTCTTATTAGAGACTTCTTAGTTGAGAAAAATGGTTTACAATATAAAGATGCCACAATATAACCCACTAACATTCTCTCCAAAATTCATCTCAACCTTTTATGAGAAAACTTGCCCAAGAGAGTCAACGTTATGAACTCTATTCTAATAATGGTAGGTAGCATTACTAAGGTGCATATGCTTTGTAAGCTGCCTATAGGCAATTTTAAATAAAGATGGATACATACACTTTGTTAAGTCATCCCACTAGTTGGTTAAAGTAAGTAATTTAACCCACATGTATCAGATGGTAGTTGTCTTTGACAAGACTATATATTGTAATGACTTTCCAAATGGAGACATCTTGAATATTTGTAATTGGAGTGTATGCTCTACTAGGCCAGGCTACCCCCTCTTAAGTGACACTACACATGATAAAGTAATTATGTTTCTTTCACTTTTATATATTTCTTTGTGTCCAAATTATTTTCTGTAACAAGTTCATTGCAATTTATATGTGAACCTGTTTGAATTTAATGTCTATAATGTCATAATTAAATATAGGTCCTAAAACACTAGATGTATTATTTCAAACACCTTGAAATTATCACACAATCTAAAATTAATATCAAAATAATATTAAAGCTATCTACATCACATCCTCCACTTTCGATATCTTGCATTCACAATCTTCTATACTTTCAACTCATATGAAAATAATGAAAGAGGTTTAACTAAAGATTAACTAAGTTGTAAGCTTTAATCCTAACACAACAATTTCTCAAATATATTCATTAACATTACATTAGTTTGAAATCAAAAGAAGACATAGTCTATAATCACATTTATCAATTTTAAAATTCACTATCTAACCACATCATTATTTTACACCATCCAATAACTATGCCTTATTGAGTACAAAGATTTCTGGATTGCAATTGTGTGTGATCTTTTTTGCATCAGCGTTTCGGATCATACTCTATGATCCATCATCAGGATGTTGCAACTGTGTGATCTTTTTTGCATCCATCAAGATGTGAGCATCCTGATGATGGATCATGGAGTATGATCCGAAACATTGATGCAAAAAAAATCACACTGTTGCAATCAGGATATAGCAATTGTGTGTGATCTTTTTTTGAATCCATTAGGATGTGAGCATTGTAATGATGTATCACGGAGTATGATCTGAAACGTTGATGCAAAAAAGATCACACAAAATTGCAATCCAAAAATCTCCGTACTCATTAATCATGGACTGTGGAAACTTCATGTTATATGCCTTATTTTTTATTCAGATTTATCAATCTCAAGATTACTACGTTGTTTGTTTATCTTTTATGAAGCCCTATATTTACTCACCATTAGTTCTAAGGCTCACTTTATCTCCCCTACTTCTAAGGCTCACTTTATGTTTTATGAAGCCCTATATTACTCACCATTACTTCTAAGGCTCACTTTATCTCCCCTACAATACCACCTCATACAAAAAGCTTAAAAAAAATCAAAATAAACATTCCAAAACATTACAATGAGTGTAACCCAGAATAACATTATATTTCATGATAATCCAATGAAATATTAACACAAACTTGAATTAAATCCTGTATGAATGAAGATCAGAAATCGCCAGTGATTCCAGGCCATTTCATGATAAAGATGAAGGGGCTGTATGCCATTAAAGAGCCGAGAACATGTAAGTCTTACACTCTCGAAGAGGGAAGCTTCTATTAGCCTTGGCTCCACTTCCTCTCTTATTCATGTAACCAGGATAATCTGTTTTCCTGAAATCAACAGACTCCTTTAAAAACAACCCATATTTTTCTGCTTCTCCTCCTAAATTCCATTTACTGTAGGGGAAATGGGAGCGCCTCCTTGTGGGTAACATGTATTTCGCCCATGAAGCTCAACAATTTTGTAGAACTTCCGAAGAACATACTTACCAACTCTCTGTTCTTCCGAATAGCTTCCTTATGGCATTCCCCCCCGCGAAAATAGCCTGCATGTGGGAAATTAAAAACAATTCTGTCAAACTTCCTGTCTCTTAAATTTCCAATTTGATGCATTCTGGTTGCATCGACCTCATTCAGTAACAATGCTCCACGCCTTTCTAAGTTCGAAATTGAAAGCCAAGCCGTGTCATACACTCTTAAGACCTCCTCTGCTTTGTGAACATTCAAAAACACAGAGTAAAAAATCTTGTAAAATATAAAAGCCAAAAGATGAGAACAGAGCATGATTTTTATTTATTTATTATTTCCTTCTGAGACCTCTGCTATTAAGTGATGTGGCAACGATGTTATGTGCACAGTCAAAAACATCTGCCAAAGAAGATGAAAAGGAGAAGTTGCCTTCTCCAACTAACAGAATCCTTTGCAAGCTAGAATAATGCATAAGCTTCCTCTCCAACACAGGTGGCCTCTGCAAAAACTAAGCATCATTTATTAACCATTTAACAAAAAAATTTAGAAATAGCAAACTTTTCCAACACCCAATAAGCTCTGAAAAACAACTTTGACTAGATATTACAGTATGCCCAAGAGAAAGCAAATTACCTGGGAAAGGACTAGTGCTTCGACGCGCCTGAGTAGTTCCTCCAGTTGAGTTACGATTCTACAATATTCAGGCTGTTCCATCGTTGTACAGCAGAATGCACTTGGAACACTGAAAAACACAGGATTTCCCGATAGCCCAGCAGCAGCACTGGGTAGTCTTCTCCTTCAGCACATGGAATGGAACATCATGTTCACTCAGGACTCAGAATACGGAATTTTCCCTGGTTTGTGATTTTGTGGCCTTCTCCTCAACGACCAGGCCTGGGATTTCAGGCTAACCATGCCTGTGAAATAAAATAAAATAAAAAATTCAATGCATTTCATATTTGTTTTATATAAATATAATTCTATGTCTTTATGGGTTGCTTAAATGCATTTTCGCAGTTGGATTGTTTTCATTAAAAAAAAAAAATTGCTTAAATTTAAGTAACTGGATTGTTTCTATACAAATTTTTTGTCTCTATTTTAATGAAGCAGCTACTGTATAGGAATTGAAAATAAGTTGGAAAAAAAAAGGGGGCTTGAAATCTGTCAAAAATGCCATGTGATTCCACAAATTTCTTCACATACAATCTGGCCATTTGACGGTATTTATTAATTAATTAAAAATAAGGATACAATGTATCTTTATTTTTAATTAATTAATAAATACATTGTATCTTTATTTTTAATTAATTAATAAATACCGTCAAATGGCCAGATTGTATGCTGTATAGACATTGCCAAATTTCTTTCCCTCTTTTTTAATATTTTCTTGCAATATTTATCTCCAATTTTTAACCACATAAATTATATTTATGGGCCACCAACTCCACAAATAATTCTTAAATAAGTTGAGCAGTGATTACTAGTCAAAATAAGCTAAGCAACATATAAATATCTAAATTCCTAATTATATTATATTTTAAATTAATTGTATCAAATATTTATGATATCAAAATTAAAATATGTAAATTATGATTTTCAAAATTATAATTATATTTTTTAAACATACAATTATAAAAATCTCAAAAATGTGTTTAAATCATCTTTTCTATTATACATCTCAAAAAACACTATTTAAAAACAAGAGGGGCAGTTTATGATTCAATATATTCATTTTCACTAAGTATGGCATCAACCTTACACTATTAAATTGGTGGAAGTTGGGAATTGTTATTGATGGGAACATTTGAAACAATGGATGGAGTGTGAAGAGGGTAAGGAATGTGGGAAAGAGTATACAGTAATGTAAGGAAGGGGTATGATGTTAGGACAAGGAAGGTGATAAGCGAGCAATGTTTAAAGGAAATGAGGAATGCAGTAGGATAAAATAAAGGCATGACACTAATAGGATAGAATGAAGGCACAACATTAGTAGATTTAAAGAAAGTTATGTTATTATTAAGGTAGACATGAGTCGTAGGCAATACTAGTAGAATGAGGGTTAGTCATGGTAATAGAGGATGGAATTTAAAGAGGGAGTATCAAATTAAAAGTTTAAAAGGGATAGAATGAGATACATCAAAAGTAAGAGGGGTAATAATGGAAGAAGGTGGGTAGCTTGGAGGGGGCAACATAGAAGAGATAAGTCAACAATTGAGCATGTTCCAATAGTTGTGATAGTATTTGTGGATTTAATGTCCAATATTTTTAATAGTATAGTACTAGTAGTTGTGACTTCAAAGTTGTTCGTGTTGACCATGAATACTTATAATTGAATGAAATGTATTCTTTAGATATAAAAAGCAGCAAATCATATGATGGCACATCAACACACCAAAGAACATGACTATGCACACTTTTATAACTTAACGCACAATTATCGATTACCCTTTTTTTGGGATCTTTTTGGACACCTCAACAAAAGGCATGTTGATGTGAAATCATGTTTGATAATGCGGACTTAAAACCTTAGTTATAAGCAAGGGTCTTGAAAAATAAGCTGCTGTAAAAATTTGGGAGTAATTTGGAATTGCTATTCATTTGTCCCAACTGTGCCTTATTATCAATTTTTTCTTCTTCATAATAAGTGTTATCTATTAGATTGTCAAAGGTTATATCTTCAACTTAACTCTTAACCATTGTAAAATTTAAATATTGAGCTTCTCTCAAAGGGATAGTGGAAATGATGATGATACTTAAGAATAAACTGAACACACAAACCCTAAAAAAGATAATAGGTTAAAACAAGGTTTGGAGTTAATGTAAAATATTAAAAAATAGACAAATCAGGGGATGATTAATTATGGAATAAAATTAGAAAATAAAACCTTAAAAGTCAAAACCTAAAGGGTATATGATTACATTAAGACTTAACTTCATGTGTGACTTTAAGGTTTTTCATTGCAAATTGTGCTCTATGATTCAAAACTTTTGTTCAGGGATCAAATTTGTGATTAGAAAACTGTAACAAATGGTTGGATGCTCTGTTTTTATTTTATACTATGGGTGAGTCTTCTCCTGGACAACTGGTCTCTACAACTACAGAAATGAATCATTTCATGGATTTCAATCTGTTTTTAGTATTTTACAAAAATGAACCGCACACTTTTAGGAGTTTGGAATCTGTTTGACTTATTTTTTGGAATCTACAAGAAGGTGGTGTTGATGAACATCTCTATGAGTTTGCTAAATAGGGATCTTCTCCTTATGTCAAAACCTTGGATTCTAGCTTAACAAGCTTGGAATAAATATTGATGATGCAAGCAATTGTGTAGTATGCCCCAGTCTATTGCTAAATCCAAATGCTAATGTAATATTATACATCTCCAAGTGATGGCACAAGTAGTTAAATAGAAGCTAGTAAATGTATGATATCTAGAAGTGGATTAGAGTTCTTCCTTTTATATAATAATCTAACATTCAAATCACACATTTCACACTCAAGTTGTCTAATAATAACTAGTAGGAAGTGAATCAGCTTAGAAACATTTTAAATTCTGAATTTAAAATTTTGAGGATCAAATTTACAGCAATCTGAACAATGTCCATTTCTGAGATTATAGATTCAACCCAAATAAAAGAAGGGATAAACTGCAGATCAAGTCCAATGGGATTAAAAAATTTCCAGTTGACCCTGCCTGTCAAGCAATTTTTTATGACAATTACCTATTTGAAATGGTCCTTTAAATACTAAGACGTATATTATTATAAATAAAATTATATATAAATTAACATATCAGACTAGTCCTCTATAAATTTTGATAATTTGTTCAGAATCTCCCTTTTCATATGATAAGTTCTTAAAATTTTGATTATTTATCACAACAAAAACATCTATATACAGCCATTCGACCATCAAATTTTGATGATGAATCCAAACTCTTAAAATGTGCAAAATAAGTTTCAAATTATTTTACCAACTTTTACATCCTCTTAATATTGACCATAAAAGAACAAACTTAATCATCCTCAAATTGGCCAAATTATATAGAAAAATAAATAAAATTTGACAAAATATAAATAGAGTGCTCACTCGTGAGCCATTGGAAAGTCTGAGCTGAAGCTACATTCTCATCACCCATCAAACCTAAAGTCAATATTACAGCCTCATTTCACTAAACCCTCAAATTATTACTCCAGACATACCAACAGGCACCCCTAAACCAATAAGCTACCTCACACCCATAAAGTTGCATGCATTCTGTTGTGGGTAGTATTTTTTTTCAAAACCAACTCTGCCAAAACATTAACAGAACTTGACACTGGTTCAGCTCTTCACTATAATGCCGTTACAATACATCAAAGCACAACCCAAAACCACTACCCATTGAACTAAATTCACAGAATTGAATAAACATCAAACATACCCAAGAGAAAGCAAACTTACCTGACCAAGCACCGCTCTTATCTGCCTTTGCAATTCTTCAAAGATGCTTCTGTAATATGGAAGTTGCTCCATCATAGACTTCAAATGCCAGGAGTGAAAAATAAAACAAGGGTTTCCCAACAGATCAACAGTATGAGTATCAATGAGATTTCTCTTCCATCAGACGTAGAGAAGCGATACCTAGAATACCCGGTACAACGGCTGGGAATTTCAGAAAGTAATGTCTAAAGTTTATAAAAGAAACCAATCTGAGCTTGACGGATGTCAAGTGTGGCCACTAGACAGAAACTAATAATTCACGCGTTGAGTACGATGATAGAAGTGGGGAAGTGATCGTGCAGTTATGGCGGGCATGGGTGAGAGTATATAAGAATCCTCCTCGGACTTCTCAATTAACTTATAAAAATGCCTACTGCTAGTGTTGCCGTATTCCACAATTTTCCTCTGGAAAGAAGGCTTTTACATTTTTAAGAAGATTAAGGGAGAGGAGCCGATCTGGGGCAGGTTCCATAGCTGTTATAGCTATGGACAGCGTGGGGGCCACCGGTGAGTAATTTTTATACCAATAAAAATTTCAAATTTCTTTTCAAATATGTTATAATAGATTCATTTTAAATTCGCAGTATGTCCTATCATAGGTTGACTTTTTTGTCGCCACTTTCTCAATAGTGGGTGAATGCAAGTGGACATTTATTTTCCTATTTCACAATATCAAGTGAATGTATAATGATAATCTTATTTCCACAATATAAATAATTTTTGCCACCTTCCCAATAAAAGGTTGTTGTGAAGGGATATTTTATTAACCAAAATATAAGTCTTCTTGCATTAAAAGTGAGTTGACATGTACATAAGACATTGCCAAGTGATTTAATTCCAAATATATTTGAACAAAATACATTTCAACATGTCTCATTTTTTATATTCTTTTTACTATCAACTGGTTCCGAATGTCCATAATAACCAAACTTTTTTTGAATTTCCGTGCAAAATTGAAAACATGAACTCTCAGGTCACTATGCATTGCAAAATTTTAATATAACACTTAATTATTACTCTATTATTTACAAATCCACTAAAAAACAGTAATCATAAAAAAAATGTAAAACTGGTTACAATTCAAAAACAAACTTAATATCACTTCAAATCACCAACCACAAATCCTATGTACCCATTAAACTATCCCTTCTACCATTAATACATTGAATGCAAATCAAATTCCCTCCCATAAATCAAATGAATGCAGATCAAATTCCCTCCCGTAATTCAAATTAATCCACTTGATACCAATTCAAATTCAACAAACCTATTTATGCAAGCAATCCTCAATTGTGCGATGCAAGTTACACATTACAGTTTATTCAAAATTTTCAAATTTCTCACTTTCTGCTGCATGCTCTTGAGCGACGATGACCTCCTCCAGATCGATGCGCTCTCCTCCTTCAGCTCTTTCGGTAAGTCATTTCCATAGCCATCCTTTATGCTGTCATCGTCTAGTCTCCCTTTAAGCTCTGTTATGGTAGAAATATTTCCAACCCTTTCAAATACAACATTACCATACATATATATGCTGCACAAAATGATACATATCCACGTATGTTTCCCACAACCCTATTCATTTTCATAAAACTTACACATTCATCTATATCTGCAATATTGGCTATCCCTATTCATTTTAATGAAACTTATGCATTTCTCTCCCCCTATATATATAATATATATATTTGCAGAGATAGATAGATACCCAATTTGAATGTAAATGAACAAGGTATAAATTGAATGTACATACCTATATTTGTTGATGAACTGTTCAATAATATATTAATTTCAAATTAGCTATCTATCTATCTCTGCAAATATATATATATATATATATTTGCAGAGATAGATAAATATTAAGTTTCATGAAAATGGATAGGGTATGGGAAATATATATATATTTAGCGAGATAGATAAATAACCTAATTTGAATGTAAATTAAATAAATTGTATATTTCTATTTTGGGGTGAAATTAATATATTCTTGAAACAGTTTGAAGTCAACAAATATGGAGTATCTACATTGATTTTATACCTTGTTCATTTACATTCAAATTAGGTATCTATCTATCTCTGCATATATATATATATATTGCATAGTCAAATTTATATATTACTGTACGGTTCATCACCAAATATAGGTATTCATGACAATGTATAGGGTGGTGGGAAATATATATATATATATATTTGCAGAGAGATAGATAGATAACCTAATTTGAATGTAAATTAACAAGGTATGTATATTTCTATTTTGCAAATTGAAATTAATATATTATTGAACAGTTGATCAACAAATATAGGTATCTACATTCAATTTATACCTTGTTCATTTACATTCAAATTGGGTATCTATCTATCTCTCCATATATATATATATATATATATATATTGCATAGTCAAATTTATATATTACTGTACGGTTCATCACCAAATATAGGTATGTGCATATATATATATATTTTGCATACTCAAATTTATATATTACTGTATAGTTCATCACCAAATATAGGTATCTACATTCAATTTATACCTTGTTCATTCACATTCAAATTAAGTATCTATCTATCTCTACAAAGTGACTGTATGTATGTCCTAATTAGATGTATGCTTTGTTTGTTCAATTAAGGTGACTGTAAATATCGGCCCCTATCCCTTACAGTTATCTATCATAATGGCTAGCTCCTACTTATGTTACTATGTTGTTTGAGAAATGGTACTAACATAAGTAGGACTCAACCATCATCAAAGTTAGCTGTAAGGGAGAGGGGTCAATATTTACATCACATCAAAACACTCTTGCCCTACAGTGCATGCAGTTAGAACTGCTATAAAATTCATGGCAAATACCATGACTTATAAACTATTGGAAAATTCCAAGAATCTAAATTTCATACATATATAAAAGTTGCATAATGCCAGCTTGAATTTCAAGGGACGTGGCATAAAAAAATTACCCGACTGGGATGCTGATGACATGGACCCCTTGCTCAAAGTTACCCTACCCACCATCGGTTACATTCAACTTAATTAGATGTATTCTTTGTATGTTCTTCAATTGTACTGACAGTATGCGAAGAATATCTCAAACAACATTATGAAACATTAACACAACTTGAAACAGCAGTATGATAGAAATATTTGAAACCCTTTATTGTCTTGCAAAGTTGTTTCAAGATATAAATATTTGTATCATGCTGTTGTTGCAAGTTCATATATATGTGTATCATAATGTTGTGTCAATTATATGCATGGTTATCTTGTTCTTCAATTACAGTCAATAGTAAATGTATGGATTCATTGTTTCAGTATGTATCATTATTTTCAATATTAAGTGTGTGTTGTTTACTAATCATTGTGTTGGTTCAATACAGAGAAAGATAAATGCACAAACAAATAGCAGGTGATCTTCAAGGAGGAAGCCTCCACAAAAGAGGAGTCAGACAACTATGCTCACACACAAGAGAGGTGTGCATCTGCCACATAGCGATGAGGAGGATGTTGTCATTCCTGTTCACCACCGAACTGAAGAACCAAGTAGTGAGGAGGAGGTAGAAATTGTTTTGGAACAGCCAACTGAAATTTTAGTGCAAGCTAATCCAGCTGTATCAACCAAAAAGGTTGCATCGAGGCATGAATGGACCCAGGTTGACATGCACCATGCCCTTGAAGATTTCAAAGACTACGGCTGGTCAACTAGAGGTGCAGCAAAAAAGTGGGGTATTCCTACCTCAACATTGTCCAATTGGCTAGGTGGTATAACCACTACAAAAAGGAAAGGGCCCCCAATAGTCCTAACTGAGGAGAAAGAGTCATTGATCATCGAATGGTGCAAGGAGATGGCTATTGTTGGCCAAGGTTTGGAAATTGTCAATCTGAAAACGGAAGTGGCCCAAATATGCGAAACAAGGAATAATCCCTTCAAGAATGGCCTTCTTGGAAAGTCATGGTGGACAGGATTCAAAAGAAGGCATCCTGATCTCTGCTTGAGAACAGCCCAAGGTCAAGATAGAGACCATGCTATAAATCTGAGGCAATCGGTTGTAAGTGCTTTCTATGACACTTTGGAGAAGGCATATGCAGGAGGGAACTATGGACCACAGAGGATTTGGAACTGTGATGAGACAGGGCTGCAAGCTGGCTGAAACGATAACATGAAGGTGCTTGCCATGAAAGGCATGAGAAGTGTTGCTTACATTATCCCAAAGAGCCAAGAGTGGATCACTATTCTAGCATGCGTAAATGCTGTAGGTCAAAAACTTCCAAGTTTTTATTTGTCCAAGAGCAAAAAAAATGTGCAAAACTACATAGCCAACTATGAGCCAGGAGCATTGATGGTTGTTCAACTTCACGCATGGATGACTAAAGAGATTTTTATCAAATGGTTGAAGTTTTGTGCTATGCAAGTACCTGAGGGTTGCTCACCCACCCATAGACACCTCTTGATATTTGATGGGCATGGTAGCCATGTAGCCTTCTCTACCATTACCAAAGCAAGGGAGCTTGGTATTGACTTACTCACCCTACCTGCCCACACATCACACAAGTTGTAGCCTCTTGATGTGAGTGTTTTCTTATCTTTCAAGTGTAACTTCAAAAAGGAAAGAACAAATTGGACCATTAGACATCCAAATATGGAGATAAGAAGGGCGGAATTGGCTACACTTGGCAGCCTATTTTAAAAAGTCATTGACTTTTTCAAACATTACAGCTGGCTTCAAGTGGATAGGTATTTTGCTATTTGATCGAAATGCTTTGGATAATGACATGAGGGTTAGCGAGACATTCCACTTTGTTGCCCCCGAAGAAGCATCAGCTACTGCAAACATTCTAAGCCTTTCCAACAATGGTTTGGTAGTCAATGAGGGTGAGTCTAATGTTGGGATTGCAGAAGTTGGAGATCAGCAAAATGGGATGAATGGTTAGTATGTTCTGCATTTGTTGTATGAAGTTATATTTCAGTATGTTGTTACACTACGTACCATTGTTTGATATGTTGCTTATTTTGAATCAGCTCAATTAGATGTATGGTTAGTTTGTTCATTACGAAATCGATCCCATATATACATTGTTGTTACACTATACCATTTTATATACATATGCATATTTACAATCTATACATATGCATATTTTATAATAATACATATTTACCTTCCAATTATTTAATAATAAGTTCAAATTCGATGTGTTGTTTGAGAAAATGGTATTGCTTATAACTAGGAGTCAATATAGTTTAGTATTTATGCATTTGTTGTTGCACTATCTTTTAGATGCAAATCTATATATGTTGCAATATGCATATGCATATATGCAATTGTTGTATGAAAATAAATTTCAGTATGATGTTTGAGAAATGGCATTAACATAAGTAGGAGTCAGCATATGGTTAGTATGTTATGCATTTGTTGTATGATGTCATATTCAGTATGTTGTTACACTATGTACCATTGTTTGATATGTTGCTCATTTCCAATCAGCTCAATTAGATGTATGGTTAGTTTGTTCTTCAATTACTATCGATCTTACATGTATGCATTTGTTGTATGAAATTATATACACATATATGCAATATGCATATGCATTGCATATATGCATATGTTGTATGAAGTTAAGTTTCACTATGTTGTTTTGAGAAATGGTATTAACATAAGTAGAAGTTGGCACCTGTATGCAATATGCACTATGCATATATGCATATATTGTATGAAGATAAATTTCAGTATGTTGTTTGAAATGGTATTAACATAAGTAAAGTCGACATATAGTTATTTATATTACCGCATTTGTTGTATGATATCATATTTAGTATGTTGTTACACTATGTACCATTGTTCATATGTTTTTCATTTAGGGAAAAGCATATTTTGATATTATTTGATATATTTTGATATATTGCTCATTGTAATCACCTCAATTAGATGTATACATGGTTGGTTTTGTTCTTCAGTACTATGAATCTTACATATATGCAACTTGTTGTTACACTATATTGCATTTGTTGTATGAAATTATACGCATATATACAATATACTATCATTACATATATGCATATATTCCTTCTATGAAGTTAAATTCCACTATGCTGTTTGAGAAATGGTATTAACATAAGTAGGAGTCGGCACATATGCAATATGCAGCCATGCATATACATATGCATATATCATATGTTGTATGAAAAGATAAATTTGATGTCTTTGTTTGAGAAATAGTATTATCTTAAGTAAAGTCCAACATGTCACGAGGATGTTGTGAAAGATAAAATTGATGTATTGTTTGAGAATTGGGATTATCATAAGTAAGAGTCAGCATATGCATATGGTTGTGGATACTATCAGCAATTTCCTTCTCTATTTGCATTTAAATTACATGGATTGGATTCGTTTGTTCTTCAAATACTCTCAAACTTACATGTATGAATTTGTTGTTTCAGATTCCAATGAACCACTTGAACCAGTAGTATTGGGAGACCAGAGTACTATTGGAGACATATCTCTTTCCCTACCAACTCCACCTGAGCAGCCCTCCTAGCTCTTTGATGGTCCTGCCAATCTTGTTATGGATATGCATGTGGACAAAGAACATATTCTTTCAATGCCATCTCCACCGCACTGCATGGGTCCCAATACGTTAGTACATTTCTATGTTGATTGTGGAGACAGTGACGGTGAGCAGTTAGGAGATAGAACGAATGCTACAGATAGTGAGATGGTAGAAACAAATAATGCCGATTTGATTGAGCCTTTGGGAGGCCAACAAACTTCATGCATCTCACAATTCTTGAAGCTACTGGTTCATGTGGTGAAAGACAAGTCTAATAAGGTAGCTGACCGTGGGATCAAGTTGCAATGAGGATCCCAACTCCTAATTGCTGATGACTTCATGGCAATGCTGAGTGAACAAGAAAAAAAGAAGAAGGAACTAGAAGAACTGAAATTGAGGAAGAAGCAACAACTTGCAGAGCGCAAGATAGAAAGGATTGCAGATTTGGAGGCGAAAAGTCTTATGAGAATTGAAAAGGAAAAGCAACGAGTAGCAGCAAAGGCTGAAAAGGAGCTACAAAAGAAGGAGAAGGACAAAAAAAGGGAGGACCAACAAAGAGAAAAGGAAGCCGCAAAAAGGGAAAAAGAGTTGGAGAAGGCACAAGCAAATGGTGCAAAGGAGAGGCGACTCAGCAGCCCTCTAAATCCCTTGCCTGACCGCCATAGGATCTTCACAAATTTCATATCTATTCAATTCCCCCAATATTGTCCATCACCTACCCAAGCTACCAACCAAACATTTCAGAGTTGGAGTCCTTCTCAGTCGCTCTCCTATACACACTCACCTAGCCCCACAAGAAGCCAACCATATGAGAGTTGGAGTCCTCGATTACAGGCCTATCAAACCTCACCCACCCCAAGCATAATCCAACCAACTCAATCATGGAGTGCTTCTCCATCATAGGCCACATCCAACTCACAAGACAACTTGTCATCAAATTTTAGTTTTCCTACATTTTTTGATTGATTTGAATGTTTGGTTGCTAGTTTTTTTTTGTGAACTTCTTGATGGATTCGAAACGATGTTTGAACTTTTTTTGTTTTGAATGTTTGTAACTTGAAACATCAGTATGGATACCATAGAGACAACATATTCCATCATGTTACTATCTATCTCTGCAATATGCAACATATGTATATATTTATCTCTACGAGAGGAAACTCATGTATCTATCTATAGTAATCTATACATATATGTATCATAATGGTGTATGAATATGCTGTTTGAAGTTAATTTGAAAATTCAGTATGTTTTATCATTCTGTGCAGCATACATATGTATGGTAATGTTGTATTTGAATGGGTTGGAAATATTTTGACCATAACAGAGCTTAAAGGGAGAGTGGCCGATGACAACATAAAGGATGGTTATGGAAATTAACAAGGTGTCCACTCATTTAAATGTAAATGGACAAGGCAATTGCTGACAGTATGCACATACATATGCATATGCGAACTCCTACTTATGTTAATACCATTTCTCAAACAACACTCGAATTTCATAGTGTATTTCCAAGTATACATGTAAGATTGAGTGTAATTAATGAACAAACTAACCATTCATCTAATTTAAATGTAAATGGAGAAGGCGATTGTTGACAGTATGCACATGCACATGCACATGCTAACTCCTGCTTATGCTATTACCATTTCTCAAACAACATACTGAAATTTAGCTTCAATACAACAATTGCATATATGCATATACATATTACAAATACACTGTTGCATAGATGCAACTATGCATATTGCATATGCATAATAACCAGTACATAATTCATAACAACAAATGCATACATGTAAGATCGTTATGAAATTAAGAACAAACTAACCATGGATCTAATTGAGCTTATTAAGAATAGGCGACCATTAACCATATCTTTGCTCTACTTATGTTAATACCAATTCTCAAACACCATCTTGAAATTGCTTCCTTACAAATTGCATAAATGCATATGCATATACAACATATATAAAATAGTACATAGTGTAACTTATCTTGAAATATAACTTCAAACAACAATTGCAGAACACAGTAACCATATGTTGACTCCTACTTATGTTAAGATTGAGTGTAATTGAAGAACAAACTAACCATGCATCTAATTGAGTTGATTCCAAATGAACAACATATCAAACAATTGTACATAGTGTAACAACAAATGCATACATGTAAGATCGATAGTAATTGAAGAACAAACTAACCATGCATCTAATTGAGGTGAATGGAAATAAGCAACATATCAAACAATGGTACATAGTGTAACAACATACTGAAATATAACATCATACAACAAATGCAGAACATACTAACCATCTGCTGACTCCTAGTTATGTTAATACCATTTCTCAAATAGCATACTGAAATTTAACTTCATACAACAATTGCATATATGCATATGCATATGCAACATATATAAGAATGGTGCATAGTGTAATAGCATACTGAAATATTACTTCAAACAACAATTGCAGAACATAGTAACCATATGTTGACTCCTACTTATGTTAAGATTGAGTGTAATTGAAGAACAAACTAACCATGCATCTAATTGAGCTGATTCGAAATGAACAACATATCAAACAATTGTACATAGTGTAGCAACAAATTCATACATGTAAGATTGAGTGTAATTGATGAACAAACTAACCATGCATCTAATTGAGGTGAATGGAAAAGAGCAACATATCAAACAATGGTACATATTGTAACAACATACTAAAATATAACATCATACAACAAATGCATAACATACTAACCATATGCTGACTCCTAGTTATGTTAATACCATTTCTCAAATAGCATACTAAAATTTAACTTCATACAACAATTGCATATATGCTTATGCAACATATATAAGAATGGTGCATAGTGTAACATCATACTGAAATATAACTTCAAACAACAATTGTAGAACATGTAATTGTAGACCTGCAACTTACATATATATAATGGCAGTATTAGAACACTATCATACAGTCCATAGTATCGGGTGGCATGCACCTATGTTTTGGCCAAAGTATGTATGTATGTGTGTATAGTATCCTATACACACATACATGTATGTGTATAAGTATATACACACATGCATGTATGCATGTGTGTATAAGTATGTATGTCTATGTCTCAAATAGAAACATACATACATACATAAATAATTATGTAGTATGTATGTATGTATGTGTGCATACATGCATACATAATATTTTATTATTTAGTCTAATATAAAGATGTTGAATATTATATCAATTTAAAAAGAAATGTTTAGTCAATTAAAAGTTAAAATGATTACTAAATTGACTAAGAAAATCGTATAAATGATTAGTCAATTAAAAAAATAAAATGATTAGGTTAGTTGACTAGGAGAATTCTATAAATGCATATGACTGTATTCCCTAAATCAGTCATATTTGAAGTAGAGACGAAGGACAGGGAAGAGTGGACGATGGGGGTCGGGAATTTTTGAGCGAGGGGTTCACGACATCGGTCGAAAGAGGCGGCTAAAACACAGATGCATAAAAGCCTTCACTGTCGAGCTGAGAAACACACATACTGCCACTATACATATGCAAATTACAGAGGTACAAAATGAAAACTAAGCTATATTTGAATGGCAGACTATGTGTATATGTGTGTATACACACATATATATGCATATATTCCAATTACAGAGGTATAAAATGGAAAAACACATATATTATGGCGGTGTGTGTGTATATGTGTGTGTAGACATATAAACATGGATATATACAGACATATACACACAGTCGACCGTATATATGCATATATATAACTGTATTCTCACATATACACATAGTCCGACATTATATAGTTCTAGTATTGCTGGAAAATTTCATTTGCGGGTCGTTGCTGTGTGTATATGTGTGTATACACATATATATATGCATATATATACATTTATATGCATATATATCTGTGTATACACACATTTACAAATAGTCAGCCATATATATGCCTATATATATCTGGATAGTCACATATACACACAGTCAGCCATGAATAAGCTGCAACAAAGCTTCATTACACGATGAAAGCATTACAATTTTTTCTTGCACATTTAACAAAAGAAAATCGCAAGAAAAACATACAAATTTTTTGCAATGCATAGTTACTACCTGGGTGAGGTTGGAAGACAACCTCACCTGCGTATCTTGAAGATATATAGTTTCCTTTTACTGAATATGGTGTAGATACGCACTTTAAGCATGAAAACTGTATCACCACCACTTGTCCATGGCCTCACCACCGTCGGCGTCCGTCCTAACCAGAGCTGGTTCTCAATGAAACTGCTAAAAATGAATTATGTCTCACTAATGGGTGTTTCGTGAACAAAATGCAAGACCAAGCGAATGGTGTGCATGCCGAGGTGGTTGGCATTAAGGCTGACGATGGGGAGTATGTTGCAATTAATGCGCATTAACTAGAATATGCATATGCAAGTACTTGCGTGGCGCCAAACAAAAATCGGTCATACAGATGTCCGCGATAGGTATACACCTAATTTTTTTATCTTTTTTGGCGGTTTTTGGAAATCGCCCCCAAAACCTTGGAAAGCGTGCTCGAAATCTTGCCAAATTTTTATTTCATAATGCCAGCTCGACAGTGAAGGCATGTGGCAAAAAAAATTTAGTTGACTCAGACGCTGATGACGTGGACCCCTCGCTCAAGGTTACTCCTCTTTCGTCAGCTCCTCCTGCAATTTTGCTCCTAGATCTGTAGTTTTGCATAGATTTCTACTACAAGTCAACATTTATACGGACTCAATTAATTTTGGATAGCTTTAAAAATCTATCAAAAATCAATCTCCCTATTGCTTCATAAATGAAAAATCCAGCGAAAATAAAGACTCGGTGCTTTGAACGAAAATGGAAAATTCGAGTGTAATGCAAAAACTACAAAAGATCCCAATAAAAGATGTACCCCTTCTTCTTTTCTCACTGATAGTCCACATAAAATTTCCAGAATTATATGACATTAGATTTGACGACTGTATTACCGTATTTCTTTTCTGTCACTTCCATACTATATTATAACGACAGATATTTTTAATTTCTTTATTTTCTATGTTAACCGAGATCTAGGCCTAATTCATTTGAATGATTGAGAGACACATTGAATATCTCTTGATAAACATCCCATCATAATTACACGCATTCAACATCAACTTAAATATTGATAATAATAACGACATTAAATATTTCTTTCATAGGCATCCCATCATAATTATAAGCTAAGTTGTTGGTTCAGGTTCATCGGTTAGACAATTTTTTTTTCTAGAGTATGGGTACGAGTACGGCCGTACTATATATATATATATAAATTATAAATTTATAAACATAATGATAATACCATAGACTCATAAGAAAGCTTAAAATTATAATCATATGATCATAGTGCCATAATGCCATAGAATATTGAAACAATGAAATACGCCATATGGTAATACCTCATATAATCTGTAATCATATTCATAATTTGCAAAAATGTAAATAGTAAATACTCAAGTCTTAAAATGTCATTACACATGGAAAATTCAAATTACAATGAAGAAAATATTTAATTCAGTGTTACTATTCTTCAAATTCGTCATCCTCATCATCCTCAATTGGTTCAATTTCATTTGAACCACTATCAATTGGATTGCCACTCCCACTAGGTGCATTAGTTGCCTCATTGTCATCTATAGAAGCCAAGGTAAGTTGTGCAATTGTAGCATCTAAATCAGCACACTCAGGGGTGAGATCCCAATTCTTTGACACACCCTCATTGTATTCAGGTTTCTTATGTGATAAGAGACGAAGGTTGGAGTGTACATAGACCAAATCCTCTGCTTTTTTTGCACCCAAACAATTGCGCTTGACCGAGTGGATGGAGTATGTACTCCAATTCCGCTCAGCTGAAGAGGAACTTGCAACCTGTTGATTATGCACACAACATTTAGTAATTACTATTAGTATTTAATTTTACTTGCCGGTAATAATCATAATATATAGCATAATAGCATCAAATGAAAAATGAAAAAATAAATAAATAAAAAGATACATACTTGGGAGAGTATTTTAATTGCAAGAGTTTGCAAGTAAATGGAGCCTTGACCATGTAGATACCACCAATCATCAACATTTTTCCTATATTTGTCTAGATGAGTATAAACATCATGATTTTTTGCAGATATGAATTGGCTAAACTTGCTCATGACAATGCTTTGGATTTCTTCATCTACAAATATCTTTCTAAATGCAACCTTATAGCCAACAACAACCTCTAAGTCCCTATATGGTGCCACCCTCCTCAACAATGAAAGTATCTCTTTGCTATAATACTTTGGTGACAAAGCAAATGCTAAGAGATGTAAAGGGGTGGTCATCTTGTTCCAACGGTCAACAATAATAGTTTGCACAGTTTTGAAAAATGTTTTCGTTGGGTCATGTTCCTTGGCATCTATTATTGCTCTTATTTTCTCCACCATGGAATCCATGCCATCATAAATTTCACCCAAACATGGGCGATTAGTATCAGCATACCTAATCATGCTCATAATAGGCTCGATGAAATTTAAAACATATTCCACACGAGCCCACCACTCATCATCTAAGATCATTTCTTTCACCTTTTGGGCTCTTTTTGTGCTTGATTGCTTCCATACACTCCACAAATTGTTGATGACCATAGAACCCAAGGCCTATCGCACCTTTAGAAGTCGTCTTAAGACAATTGTGTGAGATGCAAATTGAGTTTCAACAACCTAACATTGTAAGAAAATACATGTCACAAATCAGCAATGAAAAATTAAAATTAAAAAAAAAAAATTTATATTAAAAAATTAAATTTAAATTACCTTCAGCAACTCCAACTTGGAGAAGGTCCTGAAGATGGCTTGTGACATATAATGACTAGTCACCAACATTTGGATCTCCTCACCCCCTGTCTAGATTTGCTTGAACCACTCAATTTGTGTACCAATCTTTTGCATTATCAAATTGAGTGAGTGGACTGCACATGGTGTCCAAAAAATGTGACCATATCTAGCCTCCACTATAGCCCCAGCTGCCCTACAGTTTTTAGAATTATCCGTTATGACTTGGACAAAATTTTCAGGCCCCACCATTTCAATGGATTCTATGAGGATATTGGCAATAAAACTTGCATCTTATATTTTCCCTTCACAATCAACTACCTTCAAACACATCGCCCCTTTAGGGAACACTGCTATAACATTGATCAATGGTCTATTTTTGCAATCCTTCCATCCATCAGAAATGATGGACACACCTGTTTCGACCCATGTATCCTTGATTACTCTCAATGCTACCTCTATTGAAGATTTCTCCTTTGCCAATAAGGTGGTCCGCACCTTTTCATACCCAGGACTAACATAATCAGGAGTTGTCTTAGAAATGGCTTTCACCATTTCCCGCCAATAAGGTGATCTAACAAGGTTGAAAGGAAGCCCATTGCCATAAATGCAACGTGCAATGCTCTCATCTGCCAACTCCCTTGCTTCATTTTTGAAGGCTCTATCCAATGGGCCTCTTTTTCGTGTCACCGACATATTTTCTCCTTCAGAAGATTGTGCCATTTCCATGAAAGGATGTGGGCCAGCCGGTTCTGATAAGCCACTAAGTCTTTGCAAGCTTTTACTTTTATTTTTACCTTTCTTCATAAGAGGATGGTCTGTAGCCTTTGGTGTTTTGAATGCCTTGTCAGCATCCTCTTGTTCTTTAATATAACCCATTATTTGATCCTTTGTCAGCCCTTTTTTATTTGGCCCAAGGCAAGGTTTTATTCCTTGATTACCAATAGCACATAAATGGGCTTTCACTCGAAAGTATGAGCTCCTATATGTAGTTCCACATTGGCTGCAACGCCAAACATAACCCCCACCACCGAGAAGTTGTTGAATCATTGTCGTATGTCGCCAAAGAGGTGAGCCTGGATCATATTTAAATTGACTCTCTACACCTATTCCAACTGAAGTAGAACTATCGGCCATTTTGTATGAGGATATGAACCTAAAATAAATAAAAACAAGTAATTTTTTTTAGAAAAAATGGGCATTATAACCCCTTATTTTGCATAAAATGTTCTTAAAAAATTTCAAACCTTACTAGAAAAAAAAAAAACTTGAAATTTAAAAAAAAATATTGAAAAATCTTCAAAAAAATTATTGAAAACTAAAAAAAGAGAGGATAGATTCACTCACCTTTGATTGTTTGATCTTCTTAGTGCACCTATTCCTCTCTTGATTATATCAATTGAACTCCTTCGTAGCTCTTACGATCTCACATTAAAAAAAAGAAGAGAAAACCTGCAAAAATCAACTATTTTAGCTTGGAGGCAAAAAAATGGTGTTTTTCCTCTTTTGAGTTTGCAAAATGAGCCTCATTTGGTCGGCCAAGTCAATATAAGGCAATCTGGGCACTTTTTAGGGTTTTTTTTTGTTTTTAAGTTGATTTTTTTCCTTTTTCTAGGTTTGACGACGCAGGTCCTCCCGGGTCCTTCTGGGTTCTCCCCAGGTTCGGCCAGGGTTCTCCATTTTCCACTTGGGTTCTCTGTGGGTCTTTCTGTGAAGGACCCACAGAGAACCCAGGTGGAAAATGGAGAACCCAGGTGAACCCAGAGAAGAACCAAACCTAAACCAAAACCCACACGTATTTTGGCCGGTTCGTGGGCTAAAATGAAGGACCTGGTAACAGAGATTATAGGCATTCAACATCAATTTTAATATTGATAAAAATATATTAGGTATTTGTATGTTGGGTTATAGTCTTGTCAGAATTGGATGGGAGCATAATAAATTTTATCATAGATATGGATTTTAACTTTTTCAAAAAAATAAAAAAGATTTTCAATTGTAAAATTGATTCAAAATATAAACAATTGAAAGTACTACAAATTGAGTTAACTTTTTGTCAAAAAGGTTTTCAAAAAGAAATTAAATGATTTTCAATTGTAAAATTGACCCAAAATATAAAACAATTGAAAGTACTACAGATTGAGTTTACTTTTTGTCAAAAAGTGAGTTTTTTCTTTTTTTTTCGAGAATTCAAAGTTTGTTGTAGTTGAAGTAAAAATTTCAAGCACTTGTAGAGAATATTAACATGGTGTAAAAATGTGAAATGTAAAATTTAGTGTTAGTTTCTAAATATGAAATGTAAAATTTGGTGTATAGTTTTTAAATATGAAATGTAAGGTTTTGTATCTAGTTTTCAAATATGTAATTTGTTTTAGTACCTAAATGATAAAAGTTGGTTTTGTATATGATGTACAAAAGTGGGTTTTTCCAAGTTGTATGTTTCATGTCAAAACATACACTTGTACAATTGTAAGTATAGTTTGACTTAAATAAAAGTATTAGAAAAATATGTATTATGATGAATTTGGTCAAAATATTTTTTATAATTTAAAATAAATAAATTTTTACTAACCTTAATTTCTATTTTTGAAAACCCCTCATGTATGTCTAAAATAATTTGAGCTAAACCAATCATAAAATGATTTTTTTCATTGTATAAACAATGATGTCTAGATTATAAACTATTCAAGAACACTCAAACATATTATAAAAACTATCTTTTTTTTTATGAAAAAGGTCTTGGATTTTCAATGTCCACAACTTATAATACAATTATTAAAAATGTTAAAAATACAAATAGTAATAAAAAATAGGTAATATTACACATATGACATTGACTTTGATGGTTGTATAACTACATTTGATGCCTATCACTTCCAAACTATATTATAATGATAAATATTTGTAATTTCCTTATTTTCTATGTTGATCGAGATGTGATTCATTTGAGTTATTTAGGGACACACATTAATATCTCTTGATTAAATATTCCATCATAATTACAAGCATTCAACATCAACTTAAAAATTGATATGAACATAGAGGGTATGTGCAGGATCATATGGGCCAAAAAGTGGCAATATGATGGGTATGTGGCTGACGACTTTTTTTTACCCAAAATTGATGAAATGAAAAGGGTTTTTAAAGGAGATTCTCAGCTTTCCACCAATATAAATTATGCTTTACTTTGAATTTAATAAGTAATTATTATTCATTTTCTATTTGAATTACGACTAAAGTCATGATTGATAGGCTGATTGAAAAACATCTATAGCTTTCAAATGATATCACATTTTTTGAATCCAAAACATGCCACATTCTATGCTTCGCATACTATAGGATTAAAAAAAAAAAATGAATTTCATGAATTTTTGACTAAGTTAAGGTGGTTAGACATATGAGTTTTTATATTTTTTAAAAGTTGTAATAAAAATTCATAATTAATTATTTACTTGGAAAAAAAACAAAAAATATGCATCACATCCGGAGTCCTATACTTATATCTAAAATATTATAAAAAAATATTATCATTTTATTGTGTTTAGGGTCGATAGACACCTACTTTATTTTTCTTTGAAATTTAAGTATCACTGCATTGAAATTTCAAATTTTCACCAAATAGATTTTTTTTTTAAAACAAACCTAGTAGTTTAGAAACTACATAAATTTTCTATAGATTTTATTCTTACATATTTTTTAAATAATATAGATAACTTATTCAATTTTTTACGTCAAGTTGCCTAACTCTGATTTTTCTGAATTTTTTGCCACTTAAGGGCTTGTTTTTTTCCATTATGATCCTGCACATACCCTAGATTAGGTATTAAATATCTCTTAATAAGAATCCCATCATAATTACAAGCATCCAACATCACTTAAACATTGATAAGAACATATTAGGTATTGAATATATTTTGATAAAAATTCCATCATACATACGAGCATTCAACATCATCTCTAGCATTGTCTAGGCACCTGAAAATTGAGTACCATACCATGGCAACACTTGAATTTTACCTTATTCTAGCCATTAATTAAATAAATATTTATTATTTATTTAATTTATTTATCCATCACCTTTATTTAATTAATTAATTTATTAATTAATAATATTTATTATAATTTATTTAATTAATTAATGTATCCCTAACCTTTATCCCACCTTGTTCTAGCAAATATTTATTTAATTAATTTATCCCTCACCTTTATCCCACCTTTTTCTAGCCAATTAAGTAAAAAATATTCATTATTTATTTAGTTAATTTATCCATTAACTTTATCTCAAAACCCTCCAACTAAATTAATTAATTAATTTCTAAATAATTAATTAATTTGGGCTAATTATTCTCATTACTTTTTCCTTTAATCTTTAATTCCACTTTATTCTTCAATATTTATCCATTTAATCCTAGCCATTGGATTTATTCACATGGATCACAATCTAAACTTGTCATAACATGATTGACTAAGACCTTGTATAGATTCATTGAATCTAGACACTTGCCAAAAATAAAAACTAACTTTTTATCTCATCCATCCATTTCATATTACATCTCCAAATCCTAGTCATTTACATAAGAATGCTACCCTAATACATACCTAAACCTAGGCCTTATTGTTCATGTGACACTTGTCGCATGACTACAACTTTTGATCCAAACCTTAATTCTCAATCAATCCTAGCCATCCATCAACCAATCCATCTTGGCCCTTGATTTCTCTCATGAAAATTATATAAATGAGAGGTTTATAATCCTATTTGAACACCTCTTCTCATCATATTTCTATGCTATTGAATCATCTATCTACTTCTTCATACCCTAGCTAATATTCCATTAGCATATCTTTATCTATCTATTTGATCTATCATCATGTTACTTGTACAAACAACCACATTATTTCATCAACACATCAAAAGAGAAAATCAAGTGGAGTTAGGGTGCACTCTACTTCAACTCTATTTGAGGAGAAATAAGGGTTATAGGTGAAGGTATTGTGTGTATTGCATTATCTTCTATGCTATTTTCCTTCAATTCTTTTTTTATTCATTTTGGCACACATGGTGGGACTCTCTTCCCTATTTAATTAATTTTTAAAAAGGTTTTTCTAACCCCATCTTGCTAGTTTTTATTTCTTTATGGAAAAATAAAATAAAAAATTGGAGCTAACTTTTGCATATTGAAGGCAAACACACTAGTTTTTGAAGAGTTCCTGATATATTTTAAACATTTATGAATTTTTCTTTAATTTTTTTACTGAATATTTTGGATGATTTTAGGATAATCTAGTAAAAAAACTAGGTTTATACCTTTAGTAGTAGGTGAGTTAATGTCATTTTATGATTTTTCATAAATAAGATTTTTAGGTAAAAAAATCAATGAATTTTTGAAAACAAAATATTTTTGGAAAGTTCTCAAACATTTAATAGGGATATATTCTTTGTATTTTTATTTTTGAGGTAAAAATGTGACTTAAATAATCAAATACGTGTCAACTAGGGTTTTTAATAAATATGCTCTTCAGGGCAAAATAATCAAATGTAGTTGACTATGTGAAAAATAAAAAAATTGAAATTACAATCTTGTGATAAGAATACATTTTCTTAATGCCAATAGTGGCATGGTGTGATGGTTGAGTTGTTGTGTTGGTATTCTTACCATCAAGGTTCAAACCCCATTGAGATGAAATTGTTTAAAATTTATATTGGGGATGAGGTCCCCCATTTGTGACCTTACCGGTTCATAGCTCCAAGTCAAAAGCATTTACCCCTCTAAAAAAAAATAATATCTTTTCTTAACATTTATTTTTCTGCATTATACCATTATTTTATGATCTTTGTAAGAGTTTTGTTATCATTTCTAATACATTTTATTACATCCATATTCGTTACTCCAAGACCTTTGTGAAACTACTAACACATTTGTCCAAGGCATTATTATTTGACTAGTCTTAGTTGCACACTTCTTTTCTTAAGGTTAATGAACTTCATTTGTTGTGTCTTTGGATGAGTGGTGTGTATTCTCTCCTTTTTCACCTTTGTGTGATCTTGAGGATCAAAACCATCACTTAGCGTCTTTTTTCATTGTTATCCCAAGGAACCCAATGTGTGTATTTTCTCCTCTTGTGCTTCATGCGATCTTGGGTGACAAAAAATGCTTGGATCATTCCTTTTAGCCGGTCTTCCTTGGGATTTCATCACCCTAGGGGATGAAATCAACTCCCATGTTTTGATAGCGTATAAAGATAGGAGGTGAATATAAAGACACCTCTCTTAGAAGCAAAATCTTGTCAATCTAGGCTAAACCACCAAAAAATTTATACCTTAGAGAAGTGAAGGTGGAAAGTGGGTTACCCTCTCCTCCAAATTGTTTGAAATTATTCTCTTTTATCTAAAAGATGGGCCTCATGTACCCTTTAATTATTTATATGACCCCCTAGAAACCTTGTTCATACTAGTTTAAGAACTTTCAATCATTTCTTAGTGTGGTGCAAGATACAATATCATTCCTAAAGTTATTCACCATCTATCTCCCTAAGTAGAGATATAATCTCTTTGGAAAAGGTCTTAGGACCTCCAAAGAAAGGGAAAAGGTGGGCCCTTGTGACACTAGTCCCTATCTATTTACTCTTAAAAGATAAGTGTCTTGCACTAATTTTGAGGTATTAGCATTTGGTTGGTGGACCCACATTAAGTTAACATTCCCACTTGAATAATTTTAGGATTGTAAAAGTGTTTGGTGTGTCTTCTTGTGTTAAAATAGTACATACCTATCTTCCAAATATTCCTCAATCCCCTTTGTTTCTTTGTCTATTTTAAAATCTACCTCCTATTCTCGGTAAGTAAAACATTCATCCCAATCCAACCAATCTCCAAATATTTTAATCCAAAACCATTATCCAATTCCTCATCTCATCCTAATCATCCCATCCTATTCATCCATAATAATTATAATTGTCTCCCTAATCATCATAATCATCTCATCACATAGTCATCCATAATCATTATAATTATCCCCCTAATCATCCTAATCATCCCCAATTGTCCAATCCACATCATTCCAACTATCCTAATCATCTTAATATATCTCCAATCCATCCCTAAATCCATCATTTAGGACCCTAATCCTAATTATTTTCATAAACCAATCAAGTTCCTAATCCTTACCCTAATCATCCTCCATCCATTTATCCTCCATAATCCACACAAAAATATGCTACTCTTAATCCACTTTCAACATTCATATTTATCTTAATTATCATCCATCCATTATCATCCTTAATCCACACCCTTCACTATCATCCTTAATCTCCATCTTTCAACATCATCTTATTTCCAACCCTGTTTGATATAGCATACTAAAATTTATATATGACTTTAAATAAGTGTATGGTACAAGAATTTGCAACCCTTTTTGATACATCAATATGATACATATATGTGCACTTTTAGATTGATACATATGTTTCCTATAGCCTTATATCTATATCTATATCTATATCTATATCTATATCTATATCTATATCGATATCTATATATATATATATATGTATATGTATATGTACACACACACACACATATATATATATATTACAGAGATAGATAGATACATAATTTTCCTATAGTCTTCTTCATTTAATGCAACTTGATTGGATGTGTTCTTTGTTCATTATTCAATTAAAATGACTCGAAAAATCAGCGTGTTGGATCTCAAAAATGCAGATTGCAAATCCTAAGAGGATGCCAATCTCTATTATCAAATTTGCAATGTTCTCAAACCAACGAACATAGTTAACTCATGTGTTTAATAACTCCCTGCACTTCAGGCTCTGCTAACCTAGGTGGGTATACCTTTATAATGAAGTAGATTGGAAGAATATAAGATTTGGTTGAATTGACTAATTTATCCACAGTGGAAAATGGTGTAGGATAGATGAAATCTTGCTGACTATTCCTACTCCTAGTATTGAATTTAAAATGTGAATGTTTTGAATAATATTTTATGAAATTCTAAAATGGAATTGGTATGACCAGTGCCTACTCCTGTTGGGCTAATGGAGTGAAGATGTGAAAGACATGTGACTTACTGGCTACAATTTGAATTGCTTGACACTTGTGACTATTTATACCTTGTATAAATGTGCAAGAATGCAATTATCAAGTTCTTATCAATCCAAATGACCTTTTCCAAATTAATGCAATTAATTAAAAGAATTTAATCCTTCCTTGAAGGAGCCAGTTAACTAAACCACACAAGAACAACAAATGTGCCTTGATAAATTGATAAATATCCTTGATACATCAATTTAAATAATAAGGAAATGTCAACCTTTGAGACAACCTGATGATATTTTTCAATTAATTCAACAAACAATTGACACTGTAACTGGATCACCAAATTATGTCTTCCTGTCCATTATATTACTTCAAAATATTTTGCAATACATAGCACAATGTCTTGTTTCAGTAACTGATCAACCTATCCACCTACTTGATGAGTTCCTAACCTACTGCTTCCTCCTTGATGACTTTATTTCATCTTACATATATACATTGTACTTTTAGGGTTATGACCCTTCGCAGCATCCGTCTGGTGCAACGCTTCATTTAATTATTCTCAAAAAAATATTTAATTAGTTGTCTTTGGCAAATTAAATATTTTAACTTTAATCTCCATTTTTGCATCTTCGTGAAAAATTAATTTCGGTAATTATCCTTTGTTGGAAATTTTTGTACTTCCACCAATAAATCCTTTAGGTAAAAGTAACTACCCATTTTGCTTATTTAATTACTTTGGTGAAAGATGTGTTAATTCCTGATGAAATATTTCACAATTTCACTTAACATCCACTAAAATAATATTTCGCTCGTGTTGTGGTTATTTCCACGTAAATTTCCATCTTTTATATTTTTCCATTTCACGTTCATACACACATTTACTTGAAAATAAAAATGCCCCTTTGAGTAAAAATAATTACTCACTCCATTGATCTTCACTCAATATTTTATTTTTACTGGTGACATTCATTTCCCTTAAAAGTGATATTATCTCCAAAATGTTCACCACAATTGCTTTATCAAAGGGATCGTAAAGATATTTCTTTGGGTAGAACTTCATGATTGAATTAATTCCCTTGATGCAATGTCTTTTGGCTAAATTTTCCTTTTGCATTAATATTATTCCATAATCCCATTCCCATCGGTGTGACTTTACATTATCGGGGGCTTCAAAATAACTCCCACGATGGGAAAACTCTTGCTGATATGTTTCCATCGGCATGACTTGCATAGTCGGTGTGATTTAAAAATTATTCTCCGATTAGCCTTCTTTTGTTGATGAACTTTGCTTGCATTGATGCACTAATTTTAGGGTTTCTTGCAGATCTTTCACGTGAATGCAGAAAAATCTAGGGTTACCTTCTGTTGACGCAGAAGGATATGTCTACTCTTGGCAGATATTTCTCAACTGGCTTCGCTTGTCTTCCTTAAAGAATCAATCTCCATGGTCGTTTGAATAGTGAATGAGAGGAATCTTCTTTGAATATTTTCCCTCCTGTCCCCTTTTCCTTCTTAGTATTCTTGGAGTGCTTATTATATTATAGGCTTCTGATGCAACTTGAGATCATAACCAATTCATCAGGTAGATTCGATTGCTTTAATTCCTTATTTACACGAGGCAACTCTCTGGATTTAATTGGTGCTTCATGTGACAGAGCTACATTCCTCCCATTGGCTCGATTCCTTTATACTCACAACATCTATACGGGATTTTCAAATCAACGCCCCTCCTAAATTCTTTTGATTTCTTTTGCAGTCTTTTGCATAGAATTCTTCTAATCTACAATATTCCAAATTCCTTTATCGACTCACCCCTTTTGAAGAACATGATTTCTTCATATGTTGTCTTCCTTTTCCAAACGTCCCACTCTCAAACTTTCTTCACTCTGCCTTGGTCTTCCATTCATCTGATCCACCAATTCTTAATTTTGACATTGTCCACATCTTTCACGACATGGCTACTTAATATTTCCTCTTGTTAACTTTTTATTGTCCTACGCGCCATTAATAGGCTTTAGTTTTCTTTGATTTTAATTTATTTTATATGCAAAAATAACATCTACTCTCACTTTCCATAATGTTGAAATTTCAAGCAACACAAAAGTCACATTCCCCTTGCCATCACTATTTAGCCTCCTAGCACAGTTTTCCAAGTCTTCTTGGCCTATGCAAACACTTTGCTCCTTCCATGGTGGCTTATTCACCCACAAAATCTACTTTCCAGTGGCATGGGGCTCTATTCTCTCCATTTTTCTTGAAATTTGTGGAAGCTTTGAATACTAAACCCACAAATATTCTAATAAATTGACCACATATTATAGACTTATCATCCAAAATTTCAAACCGTTGGTAGCATACTAATATAATCCTACTTTACAATCTCATAATCCTCTGCTTGTTGGAGTTGGGGATGATGATCAGTCTATTTGTTGGTTCTTTCCCACTCAACAGTAGTTCATCAAGTACATTTGATAGGTCAGACTTGTAGCTCTCTTGCACATTCATTCTTCTTACACCAATCCTCTCCACCTTTCATAGATGGCATCAAGCTTCTTGCCTTACAGAATTATTTCCCTAGTATCTATAATGCAACTTTCATATTTTTTCTAAAGACTCCATGACTCATATTTCAGTTGTTGCATGTCCTCATCAATTTTCAATGTATTGCTTTCTCCAAAGATGATTTTACACTCCACTGATGTGTGCAACCTTAAGAATATTCAACCCTTGGGTTGACTGCTGACTCAGATTGATATTTTTTTTTGATGTAATCCTAACAAACAAAGAGGAAACTCTTCATTATTTTATGTGAAAACATATATCTTTCCAATTCCTTCAAATTGTGTTGGAAGCCACCATGTGGTGTGCTCACTTCCTCCTCCAATTAGTTTATGCACTTTTATAGGTTATCCTTGTTTCTTGAGACCTTTGGTTCCATGTAGCACTTGACACTTTTTCCTCTAATGGATCTATAATGCCCTTAATCATAATCTAATTTTTAGATGCTTTATTATGAGTGTGAAATTCCTTTGGATCATTGCCACCCACAATGATATCAGGTCCTTTTGATTTTTCTCTAAATGAAGGAATGGGTTCAATTCATTAATGGAATTTGCAATAGTACTTCTATTTCTTGAAGCTTATGCATTATAACCAAAATAGGTCAAGTGGCCTCTAAAATCATTGAGGAAAACTAATCAATCTCTTTCCCAGGATAATGAAGGTGCATCAATATGTTGAGTTATGCTAAAGGAGTATAGCTATTAGGCATATTGGCATAAAGTTATCTAGAATGAAAACTGTCAATGCTTAAAGTTGCACCTTCAACATTTTTTGAAAATTGCACTATTAAATTTAGCTGAAAACCCACCAACATGTCATTTTGAAAAAATACCAATCCTGGTTCTGGGAATCTATAACTCTAGATATTAGCTCATTTAGGATCCATGAACATGTGTGTACAATGGTTTTTCATCAAAATTATTCCTTTGCAAAATATGGGGTGTCAAAGTTGACCTATGTGATTTTTTTTGGGAATGTAATCTTCAAACTGGGTAAAATCCATTTGGATTTGATTTTGAAAAAATAACAAATGATGTCTTGAAGCTCTGAAAATTGACATGGATGCACATTGAGATGGGGGGAATCCAAAGCAACAATTGGTTTGTTATGAAACCCTTTGAGTTGCTTAATATTATTCTTCAAAGTTGGTCACTTTAACAAATTTTATTGTGTGTAGACAACAAACTTTTGTAGAACCCTTCAACTTGGCCTTTTGAAGTTTTTTCAAAATTGATCGTACAAAGCTGACATTTGGCGTTCACATTCACATATAGTAGATGAAATTTTTTTCAAGGTGACTTTGCATGGAACTGCTCTGGCTTCAAATTATGATTTTTAAAAGTGGGATTTTTGAGTGTTGAAATCTAATTTTTCATAAGGCTCCAACACATCAAATGGAACAAGTAGGAATATGTTGTTTGTATTCATATCATACTATTGTTTCAAGTTACAAACCTTCAAAAGAATCCCAACAATATTGTTAGAAACCTTCAAAAAAATCACAACAAAAATGTTCGCAATCTAACAATTAGTTAGAAAATTACATTGGTTGGAAACCTTCAAAACAATCACAACAAAATTATTCATACTTAACATTCCAATCAAGTAAAAAAACTTGGCAAACTGAAATATGAAGGGAAGCTATCTTTCGTGTTGTTTGTGGCTTGTGAACGAGTAAGACTCCATCTTTGAACTGGTTGGGTAATACTTGGGGTAAGTGAGGGTGGATAGGACTCTGAATGAGTAGAACTCAACTTTGAAATGGTTTTCTAATTCTTGGGGTAGGTGAGGGTGGACAATATTGGGGGCATTGAATTGACACAAAGTATATGAATATCCTATGATGGTCATGCAAGGGATTTAAAGGGTTTTTGATTCACCTTTCCCTTGTTTCCTCTTTTCTAGCCTTCTCCAATTCTTTTTCTTATTTTGTAGCTTCCCTTTCAATCCTTTATTGCTCCCTTTTATGCTCCTCATTTTTTTGGTAGTTCTCTTTGTTGGAAATTGTGCCTCAACTTGCTGGCTTGTATCTCTATTAAAGACTTGGTGGATTTACCCTTTGTTGGTCTTCTTTATCAGCCTATCACCCAAATCCTGAACCTTGGAACCTTGTCACACAGTTCAAAAGTTTCTTAACTTCCCAACTGGTCGATCTCCTTCAATGTCGCGGTGTTCGGGATTTTCCTAACCTACTGTGGAAGTTGTAATTTTTTGTTTTCTCTGATTGAGTGACAAGCTGACAGATGTGGGGACCACTTGGAATTTCGGGAGACTTGTTGAGAATATTATAGATTCCTAGCTTGATTCTCCAGAAATGCACAAGTAGTGAACATGTGTCATGGTGGAGACCACAAGGAATGACCAACAGTTCGGTGCGATGGTCAAATGCGGTGTACGAGTAAGTTGGTAATAAAAGGACTAACTCATGGATACCTAAAGTCTTTGGGATTTTATTTATAAACTAATGACTACTAATATTCCATGTCAATGTGGGATATTGTTGATGGTTGAGATTTTTGGAAGTCCTAGCGATAGCTATGGTCTTGCTGATAGTTCTGCAATGGACATCAGTGAGAAGTCTTGCCAATAGAGTTGGTCTGGCCGATGGTTTTGCATTCGGTATGATCTCTTGCCGATGGACAGTTGGTTTTCTTGTGATATCAGGGAGACTTGTTTTGTTATCGGTTTGACTTCTTAGAGTGTTGCTGATACCTTTGGTCTTGCCGATAGCTATGTGTTCGAGCATTTTGGCATTGGGGAGACACGGTCTGGTGACTCACCGACATGTGATACAGTTGAACTTTTTGAACGAACGTTTGTCCTACATGGTGTGTTATGAGCCAATGAGAGAAGCAGAATGTGAACCATTGGAAGTTGAACAGTTGTGACTATTCTATTGTGGAAAATGAATAGGTTATGAGAGAATGGATTACACTCTACAATGGTTGATGATGAGAGAAGTGTGTGAGGACAAAAGGGTTGCTCGATACTGAACACGGATTGATCTAAGTGGGTTCACTGTATGCGTCTGAGAGCATTGTGAGAATAATGTTCTGTACAAGATTGATCGGTGAATGTTGTTGCTATAAAATTGACATCAGAAAGTTAAGTCTGATCTCTGTATGTAATTTTTCCTTACTGTAATACAAAGAGGCTTTTCTTGGTGTGGTGGGTTTTTCTCCTGTAAGGGTTTTCCCACGTAAATTTGGTGTCCAATTTTGTATGTGTTCATTTCTCATTTCTGTTATTCTTTTCAAGTGTATCTTATTGAACTGTAATTGCAAAATTTAAAGTCATATATGCATTCTTCCTTGAGGTTTTGGCGTTAGGAGAGTTTGTTCTGCACCTAAGCTTTCCTTACATTCTTTCAACCTCTACTGCTACTCATTGTTCTCTTTCAATTCTTAATTGTTCCTTCAAATCCTTTGTTGCAATTGTTTCTATCTTGTGTTGTTCAATATGTTCCTTTTTCTTGTCTTTCAATAGCTAAATTTCCTTCTTCCTCTCCTCTTACTCATTTAGCAACACCATGTAGTCATTAGTGGTGAGGAGTTGGGATCCTCTTGGAAGTTTAACCCCATGGTCAACCAGCTAATTAGATTTATATCTCACTATATGAATAGGTAGCTTCAAGAATTGGGAGAGCTCTGAAGTTGTTTGGACTCCCAATGGCTCCATTAAATCCTCATAATTTTTTTCCTACACTTGACTAGTTGTTTCATCCAATTTGTCACCTAACTACTCAACTTCATTTTCTTTGCAATCAAAATAAAAATGAACCAAGGTATTTGGTCCCATGTTGTGTGGTGGAGAAGAAATTATAAGACTTTTATCTAGGTCCACATGCAAATCAATTTCAAGATTTTCAACACCATTTAACAACAACGATTGCTCCTCATGTGCACTCAGTAGGGAAAGAGAGATGTTTGCAATAGAATTTTGGTCTTCCAAAATTAGTGTTGGTGGACTATGTTGGTCACCCAAACCCGATGTTCCACTTAGTGATTGGTGGTTTGACAAACTTGAAGTTTGTGGTGGACTTTTCTAGTTTGCACATGTTCGGATTCTTCAAGTGGACTTTGTTGATCTGCAAGTTTTGTTGTTCCATTTGTAAATTTAGCCTCAATTTGTGGCAAACCATTGCTTAATGGACTAAGAATTTTTTCAGCAGAAGATGCTTCCTTGGGGGAAGGAAATTGAAATGTCTCACTATGCCTCATGTCATCTACCAATTCATTTAGATTAAGAGGCCAAATACCTATCCTTTTGAACCCAACTCTTATGTTCTCAACTGTTAATGCCTTCTTAAAAGCAAGGCCGCCAAGTGTAGCCAATTCAGTCCTTCTCATCTCCAAATTTGGATATTTGGAACACCATGTTGCTCTTTCCCTTTTAAAATTTGTGACTTGAAAGAGGAAAATACACTTGCATCAAGTGGTTTCAACCTATGTGATGTGTAGTCTGGTAGGGTAAGCAAATCAATGCCCACTTTCCTTGCTTCGGTAATGGTAGAAAAGACTACGTGGTTGCCATGGCCATCAAATATGAGGAGGTGTTTGTGGTCAAGTGAGACACCCCTAGGTACTTGCATAGCAAAATGTTTCAACCATCTCATAAAGAGGTCCTTTGTCATCCATGCATGAGGCTGAACAACATTACATGCTCTTGGCTCGTAGTTGATTATGTAGTTCTTGAGTTGTTTTTCGCTTTTAAACATAAGTAAAAGCCTGGAATTTTCTATCTGATAGCATTTGCACAACTAAAAATTGTGATCCACTCCCAGCTCTTTGGGATAATATACAAAACACTTTTGCTGCCCTTTTTGAAAAGCACCCTCATTGCACTGTTCCACCCAGCTTGTAGCCCAATCTTGTTGCAGTTCCAAATCCTTTGTGGTCCATAATTCTTGTCTATGTATGCCTTCTCCAGTGTTTCATAGAATGTAGCTACAATTACAAGTCTAATATTGACAACACGGTCTCTATCTTGGCCTTGGGCTATCCTCAAACACAGATTGGGATGCCTTTTTTTGAACCCCATCCACCAAGACTTACCAAGAAGTCCATCTTTGAAGGGATTAGGCATGTTTAGGCATATTTGGGACACTTTATATTTTAGATTCACAATCTCCAAACCATGGCCAACAATAGCCATCTCCTTGCACCATTATGCGACCTTTGCCTCTTCATCATCATTTAGGACTATTGGGAGCCCTTTCATTTTCATAGTAGTAACACCACTCAACTAATTAGATAATGTGGTAGTTGGAAGACACCACTTTTTAGTTTCACCTCTTGTTGACATGCCATTGTCTTCAACATCTTCAATGACATGTTCCATGTTAGTCATTGTCCATTCTCATCGCACTACAACGTTTTTAGTTACATTACAATTGGGTTTACTTGGACTATAGGTTCTTTTGGTTGCTCAGTAGGAATTACTTCATCCTCATCATCACTATGTGATAGCCTCACACCTCTCTTTTGTGCAAGAAAACTGTTCCATCGTAGCTTGGTTACAACTCATGTGGTTCTTTCTACCGCTTTATTCTTCCTTTGCATTCAGCCAAGTATAAGATTAGTAAACAACGTACAACACTTTATTTGATCATATATGCCAAAAATAAAATAACATAAAGTTGACCATATGCGTGCATGTAAGAGTGATTGTAAGTGAAGGACAAACTAAGTATACATCTAATTCAATTGATTGTAAATGAACACGGGTATGTGTGCAATGAAACAAGAAATGCATGTAATAATATCATATCCCCAATTCAAACTCTTAAAAACCCTTGGGTGGTCATGTTAATAGATTACTCTAAGAAAAATTCAGTTAAGGGGTTATATATAATTTGAAACATTAGTATGACACAAATATGTTAAGCCCTTCCTGAAACTGTTGGAATATTTGCTTCAATCCATACTGACATGGAACTCCTAATGGGAAAATTTGGTGTGACATTACTCATGTTTGGCTGACTAACTATTCTGAATCCTTTGAAATGTTCATGTTGCTGAGACAGAGTTGATGTCTTTCTGACAAGTCTATCGCTGTGACCTTTTGTGTTCGGTGTGACCTTTTGTTGAAGTGGAGACCTCTGGCCAACAATATGTTCTTATTGGGTTTCGGGGAGACGCACAGCTCGGGATGAAGTCCCAGCAATCGAAGAGAGTCTTACCGATAGCATATGGTCTTCGTGGTGACACTAAAGGGTTTCAGTATGAAGTCCCAGCAACAATGGAAGGTCTCGCCGACGGGGATACACTTGGGGTCTTCACGGTGACTCAAAGACTTTGGTATGAATTCTTGGCAACCGATGGAGGGTCTCACCAATAGTCTTCAGTAAGACATGAGTGCTCAGTGAAACGTCTTGGCGAAGGTCAAATTTCTTGCCAACTTGGTAAGACATGGGTGCTCGATGTGAGGTCTCGGTGAAAGACAAAAGTCTTGCCGACTCGGTAAGACATGTTTGCTTGGAGTGAAGTCTTGGTGAAAGATGAATGTCTTGCCGACTGCTAGGTGCTTCAGAGTAACATAAGAGATCTCGGTGAAACCTCTTGGTGACAGTTGAATGTCTTAGCGATAGATGGGTGCCGATGGAAATGCTAATGTGCTCGGTGTGAGGTCTTGGTGAAAGACGTTTGTCTCACCGAATGGAAAACTCACGACGGCATGACTTGAAGACTTTGGTATGAGGTCTTGGTGATCTGCGGTAGTCTTGTTGATGGCTTTTTTGAGATCGATATGACTTGTGGCATTTGGTATGAGTCTTGCCGATAGGAATGCAATGGATGTTGATGGATTCGGTATGACTCATGGCATTCGCTATATCGTCTTGCCGACTGTTGGAACCTATGACGATATCGATAGTGAAGACTTTGTGGCATCAGGGAGACACTGTTAGTGTCTCACCGATATGCCAACAAAGTTTGAATGCCTTTGACCAAATTGACCATCCTATTTGGAGCCTCGTGGACCAATCAGAGAAAGCGAATTTCAAATAGATGGCGGTTAGATTTTTGCAATAGTTGCGACGTTGGAGCTTAACTGCATGCAGGGAAAAATCAACACTCAAGAGGAAACTTTCTACGAT